>PVJO010003098.1:0-129268 GCA_004026905.1 Hystrix cristata | reverse complement strand
TGAAGATTTCTTAAATGTCAGTTACTTTGCAAGACTGCAGACATAAAATAGTGACAATAATGTATGTGATACAGTCTTTGCCCTTAAGGAGATTAAAACCAGCTGTGGCTTAATTATTCCAATATAATGTCATAAGAACTATTTCACAGATATTTATTAGGGCTCTGAAATCATGGAGGAGAAAACAACTAACTTTGCCTGCATGGTAGAGGTGAAATAGAAGAGGTGGCACTTTTTTTGAGACCTAAAAAGCAAGTAGAAATTTAAAAATTAATCAGGCTTATTGTCTTGTATGAATGTTTCTATACATTTGTGTACACACAGAGAATTCTTATATATAGATTTAAAAGAATTATGTATATATATTTGAACCTATGTGTGTGATTTTTTGAGTAATACTCTATTCAAGATTTGGGAGAGATAAATCATGCCTACCTTATTTAAGAAATCTTCTTTTTCAGTACCTTGGAAGTGTTAATTTTTATTTATTTAACACAAAAGTGTTTATCAATCTTACTGTGTTTACTCAAAATAGTTCAGAATTTCTTTTATTTGGAAAAATATTCTAACTGAATTTCAAGAGTTATTTCATAGATATGTTCTCTTTACCATAAGTTAAATTGAAACCAACGTGTTTTAACTCTTCATTTATCCAGACTTCACGAATATAGATTTACTTTCCTTCAACTCATTTGAGTTTGAAAAGCCAGAATACATCTAGATATATGAGTAGCAAATTCACCCAAACTAATAGATCTTATTCAATTCTTAGCTGTGAAGAAAACCAATTTTAACCTGGGAAATCAACTGGAAATGTGGGAAACTCAGATGGCAGGAAACCAGTGACCAAGGCCACTTAAATTGGGTTAGAAATGGAATTTCAGACTACAAAATGTTTTAAAATTTGAAAGAACTAAGCAATCTAGTGATTCTGGTTTGCTAGGAAGAAGTGTTAAACTTCTTGACTATGGAAGAATAGCATATCCTAAGGGAAATTATAATTAAAGCACAACAGATTGTATTTTTCTTTTTCAGAGAAATTGTAAAGAGCAAGAGGAATTCAGTGCAGCCTCCCAAAGGACTGTTCAAAGATCTCCAGGTAAAGAAAAATCTGTTCTGGAACTGGGGAAAAAGGAAAATGGAATAAAATAAGACTCTGTTTCATCAGTTAAGAATTTTAGAAAAGAGATAAAAGCAGAAGGAAAGTGAAATGAATTCAGGCTCACAAAAGCAGTCAGAAATTAAAAAGAGGCATAGGTAATGGGAAACCTTTATGATTATATCATAGATCAGAAACAAAATGGATTGGCTAATAAATTGAAGAAACTACAATTAAAATGACTATTAAATATGTGCTTTCTCAAGTCTATATTTAACAATAACAATGCATTTGTCTTCTAAGAGCCATTTGGACAGGTTGGAACTAATGGAAACTAGACAAAAGAAAGTGCACAGCCAGGAGCTAGTAATTAAATGAGAAAAGAATTACATTAGAGAATAGGAGAGCCCTAGGTTGGGTTCGCATGTGCTTTCTTTGAGCTCTGACTTCACTTCTGTATATCAAACTCAATTCTATTCCTAGGCAGATAAGCACAATGAGAATATCAGTGTAAATCAGGTATATGTGTTTAGAATAGTAATAAGCGCAATACAATAAAATTTTATAAATTTCTGAGAATTCAGTAGTCACATAAAAAAGAAGATAAGAAAGTCGTTGCAAGTTATATTGGAAGGTGTAATCAGTGGTGGTCTCCGATAGGCTGTTAAGAAATATTTCTGGTGAAACCCACACTATTACCTTTCAAATTACGGTACTCTAGAGAGAGCCAGTTACATTAGACGCATGTGTCTCTCATGTATTTTGAAATAGCTCAAGCCATGAAGATAAAAAAGTAAAATTGCGTACTTTTTTCATCATCCTGATCCCTGGTCTTAGACTATTTGCAAGTAGGCTTGCCATTCAAATTTCCTAAAAACTGCTTCCTTATCAAAATCTGATGTATTTATACCCTATCCCCTCAAAGACCTACTCTCTGCTAGCCAACCAGTTAATCGAATTATATTACTGAGATATTGTGATGGTGTGAATTTCCGAGTTATCTTCCCCAAGACTTAAAAGTTGCAAAAAGACTCATAATCTCAATTTAACAAAATATGTTATTTTTATGGTAAGAATTTTAGGGAGACATGGCAAGATATTAGGACAGATAATTTTTTGGTCAGGTGAAACTTTCAATCACCCTTTTTAATCATACTATGCATACTCAATTTTGCTTTCAAACTAAAAATTAATTGAGAATGTCAATAAACCGTATGCTATACTCTGTCTTCTAGGTGCTTTGCATTTATTTGTATTTAATTTCCCCAATTTATCTCAGGATTAGGTATTATTACACTCTCCTTTACAGATGGAGACATGGAAACTCTACAATTAATCTGCATTGTAGAGTTTCCATGTCTCCATCTGTAAAGGAGAGTGTAATAATCACACAACTAGCTAAATTGCAGAACCAGAAATGACACTGTCCTGTGTCTAGTTCCACAGCCTCAGTTTAAACCACTGCTCATACCAGTTTTATAATTGCATTACTTTTAATGGAACTAAGTTTGCTTGGATGTGTATGTTACAGGGGATGGTGTAAGACAAAAATATTTGAAACAACTCTTTTATCCTAAACGTCTTCTATGTATAAGAACATAAATTATGGAACTTGTGATTTCTGTATGCTGCCTTTTTGGACTCTTCCTCTCAGAGAAAGCGGAGTTAATTACCCACTTGTAAATTCAGGAGAAACAACTGGGCATGCGGAATTCAGTATATTCTCTCTTTTCCTTTAAGCCTATCCACCCTGCAGAGGCAATCCATTTTTCTCTGTTACTCTGTGCTTTCAGTCTTTCCAGGCCTAGCTTTTCTCCTGCAGGAATAGGCCAGCAGCTTGCTGCACGCTATGTACAACTGGGGTTCAGCATGAAGAATCTCAACATTGGCACACACCTAATCTAAATTCCATAGCCCCATCAATCATAGTGCAAGAATTTTGTTCTTCAGTTCCCTTTCTGTTTCTTCAGCCCTCAATCTGTTCAGAATTCACTAGTGGAAAAGGAGTGTTAATTATTCACTTTGAACCACTAGAGTTATTTATGATTAAGGCTTAGAAATGCTTTTCCCTGGATGGCTAAGAAAATGAGAAGAATTTGTTGATATAGTGACGAGCATTTGGACAGTTGAGTATATTTCATTTACACCACTTGTTTCTCTTCGCTAATGCATCTGATGTCATTTTATATTTAACACAAATTTTTCCCATGGCATAATCTCGTCTACTTTTTTGAAATATTTCTTGATGAATTATCCCAAGTATAAATAAATCAGGAACTTCATTAGATATGAAATATCAATAAAGATGTAAATATATAATCAAAGGAGAAACAAGTGGCTTGAAATATTTCAAAGGCTTATGTCAATTGTAGAGATGGCTTTATGGAACCAGGTAGTGTCAAAACAGGTAATTATCTGTAGCACTCATTCAGGGACTTTCATCTATACCATCTTCTTCTACTTCCTAACTGTTTCATATATCACAGTATTACCTCCCAAATGAAATGAGAAATTCTTCTAGACCAAAGGCAATGGATGATGATTCCTTTTCATCTTTCACCCTAATTCTTTCCACTTACAAAAATGACCAAAGGCAAAATAAAATGCTGTTGATTTGAAAGGAGGAAAAAAGTTAGTGAGGTTGTGTGTTGGTTGGCTTTCCAGTTGCAATTTCACAATACATGACATCCACAACTTCAAAGAGGGGCAGCTTATTTTGGTTCATGATTTGGGGGGAATCAGGCTTTTGTTGGCTGGTTTCAAAGAAGGAACATTATTGCGGAAGGGTATGACTGAGCAAAGCTGCTTAGTTTGTGGCCACTGGGATTCAGAGGGGGAGAACAGCACCAAAGAGTAAGGAGAGGGACCAGATAGAGACCCCATGGCTGCACGTCCATGACCTACCCAAATACACCCAGACATGTGCCCCACCAATCCCCTAGGTGGACACCAAAGCCAATCAAGTTGACACTCCAGCCTAATTGACACAGGTTGGTTATCTGCAACTCAGCAAGTTTTTCACCTGACTTATTTAATCTTCAATAGGTCATTTTAATATTAGAGAAATATGTCCCTTTACATATTCTGGCTCTTTGGAATAGTGTGGTAACAAAATAATTTGATGATATTTATTCCTGAAGCTTCTAATCAGGCTCACAAAAATAAGTTGGAATTTCAGTGTTATTTCTTAAACTTCAGTAGGACTGAGTAAGGTGGGGAAGATGCCATAGGAAGGGGTTGCTTTGATATGGGAAGCAGTTACTCTCTGTCACTGTCGGAATCAGTACACAAATCATCTGCCAATGTCTCTGAAGAAGGAGTGCCATTCATGTCAAATTACGTATTGTGTTTTCCAGTGCTTTTCAAAACAGGCTGATGAATAAAGGTGGACTGTGTGACTAATGTTGACTAGTAGGCTTTAGCTGATATCGGTTGTATATGCAACTTATACAAAGAAGAACATGCCATATTCTTTTTCAAGATTATAAAGCTGACTCAAGAATGGTGCTTTATATGAATATATATTCTTTGATATTAATGATGCCCTATATGAATATAAACTCCTTGATATTGCCATTTGAATACCAAATGTAAAGATATCACCTTTTTTGAATGAGGATTATTTTTATATCATTTTTTTCACATGTGTGGTGCAAGTACCAGGAATCTACTTTGCACTTTCATCCCTTATATGTTCATTTGAGGGGGTAACCATTTTAAAAATCCCACTAGATACTTGCTCAGCCTTGGGCAAGCAGAAAAATCTGGATTATTATAGTTATAGTACTTCAGTTCCTTGGGAAGCTGAGGTACCATTTTTCAACTGCTATCAGGGCTTTTTAAGGAGTTCAAATGCTAGTTAAGTTTGTGACTTCCTCCAAATCTGTTAAACATTTTGGTTTTTAATTGTTTAATTTGAATATACATAATGACATCTGACCTTGCACAAAGTCGATGGTATTAATAAATTTTTAATAAATATATTTCATAGCATTATTAAGGATAATAAAATATAGTACAAGAATTTGGGAGAGGCTGTAATTTAATAGTAGGAATTAACATCAAATATTTAATCAATATATGTCAATTGCAGTGAGTCAGGAATAACTGTCACACATTAGTGTGACAAGATAATGTGCCTTATTATCTGCCATGACATAAGAGTAGAGAAGTCTTCATTTAAAACTGCATTATTTAGCAAGAAAAATAGACCTTTGTTTATTAATTTCTCATTAAAATTGTTACAAAATAAAATATAATGGAAATACACTTATGTACAATACCTGAGATACATTTTTTACTCATTTTTTCAAGTCTTGTAATGTTTACATTTAAAATCTACTTTGAAATGAAAATAGTTACATGTAGTCCCTTATTAAACTGGTGTCTTACTGACTTACCTATAGGGAACAAACTGGAGATTTTTGGGTTTGCAACATCCATAAAATGCGGTTTTTAAAATAATTGCAATGTAATAGAAAATTTACTTTTCCAAAATATCATAGTAGGGAAAAACGAGTGAGGAGAGTAGAGGCAAAAATCTTTCCCAAATCAATAGTTTCATTATGTGTGTTTGGCGATTGGAGGCAAAGTGTGTCCTAAGAGACATGGAGACAAAGAAAAGAGAGAGAATCAGGTGAAAAAGCAAATATTTCATTAGTGCATTCTCTATTCTAATTACTTCACAAACGTTATCACTGATAGCAAAGGCAGAGGACTGAGTCCATGAGCACTTCAGGATCTCTGGAAGGGGAGACACAAATGCTTGAGATATTGTCAGAGATTAACACCTGAACTGGTTAAAATCCAACCTGAATCTGTAGATATCTGGGAGACTAGGGTAACTATATCAAGATTTTGAGTTAAGGGATCTGTGGGAGGTGTCTTCTTATAAAAGACCTCTACATCATTAGCTCTCATTATTTTTTTTTCTTTTAAATGCTACTGTGATTTATTAGGCCTCCAAAGGAAAACAGCACAGTTGTTTTGCCATCTGATGTGACTCACCACTCTTTCCTAACAGTCTAACTCATGGAAGTTTTTCTTTCCACCCAACATTAGTCATCTCAGGGTTAGTTACCCTGGTTTCTAAATGGCTGTCTGAATTACTGAGAAACAGAGTAAAATTTAAATACAAGTAAATCATGCCTTTGTTAAGTTATTTCATTGAAATATACTTAAAAGTACTGTAGTAGTGCTTTATGACTTGAAAAAAAAATCAGGTGGCTCCTAGATGTTTTGTGTCTGTTTTCAGTGAGTAAAGAATCCTACTAAGGAGAGAATTTTTCAAAGAGCTTGATTTTCTAGCCTTGTTTGCTTAAAGCACAACACCATAGAAATGAAATATGCATACCTGGACCTAAAAGATATAGAAGAATGATCACGATAATTAATCAGTTTTGGTGAAGGCAAAGGAAATGATTAAAGGGAAAAAAGCTCTCTGGGGCAGTTTAAGGTAAAACCAAGTGTTAATGGCAGAATAGGTGAAGAATTTGGAGGAGACATTTTTAGATAGAGAGGACAGCAGTAAGTAAAACACCCATATCGTATGCCATCGTGGTGTATGCACGTAGATACAGGGAAATTAGTAATGTTGGACTGTAAAATATAAATAATTTTAAAAATGAGACCAAAAAAAGTAGGCAGATATTCTATATCCTATTTCAGTCAAAGATTTTGCCCTTGACAAAGTGTGAGGAAAACCCTGTAATGTCTTTCCTTTAGAGAGGATGGATTTGCAAAGATCCTCCTTTACCTTATTACCAACACATATTGTAACAATAACATCTGTGTGGTGGGCAAACTGGGAAATTCAGAGCATCAGTGTTAGATTGCTATGCTTGAAGTGCAGATTGCAATAGTTCAATTCAATTGAAAAAAATAAAATTAAACCTAAAGGGTTAACATTGTTTATGTGCTATTGAAAAATGATGTCTTAGACAATTCCAACTGAATCAAAGTTGCAAGGGAAGGAATACATATCCATGATATGAGCTCGCAAAGCTTTGTTTAAGTTAGGGCTTTTCCCAGGAGGAAAAATAAGTTGAATTTTTTCTTTCGATTGGCAAGTATGTTGTAAATCTGATGTTAATAAGTATCTATCAAGGGAAGCTCACGTTCTGAGATTTGCCATAATGCAATAGATATTACTGACTTTTAATAGCAAGATACCCTGTAAATATCAGCGGGATATGTTTTTCATACAAAAGTATTGGTGTATTGTCTATGTTAAAAGAAATTCAAAATTAAAGTAACCTTTCTTGGTTGTCTGGTACCTTCTGACAATTGTTTGCTAATCATAGTAAACAATCATGTGTAGAAACTTCTCTGACGTTTATATTTTATTTTCAAATTCTATTTTGCACCGAACAAGTTAGCAAACTCTCACACAAGTTGATTCTCTCTTAATGACTGCAATATGCTATAATAGATGGGAGACTTTGTTCATTTGTTCTCATGGGTGTCTATATGCCTACTTTTATAACGAAACAATAGAGCTAAATTTTAAATTCAAGCAATGTATATATTTGGCAAAATGTTTAGTTGGAACTACTTTTAAAATTTCAGCTTTGTCTAATGAGCAGAGGAAATTATATAGAATTTGTGGCTGGCTCTTGAAACTTGGGCTGCAATTCTTAGGTTTAAAAAAGCAACAAAGGGAGCCTTTGAACCCCTTACTGTGGAATCTTCCTCACTGAGGTGGATCATTGGCCATAATTGCAGCTTTAGGGAGCTTTGTCTGTACATGAAGATGCATTTAAATGTGCGTATTCAATTTCCTGCTGAACTGCAATTTTACATCATATTTCTTTTGCAATAAAATATTTTGTCTTTTGATAACAGGTTAAAAACAAACAATTAGATAATTATTTGTTTTGTGCAACAGATCTTTGTAAAGTGCCTGAAATCACATTTTTCTGTACACAAGGATGCACTATACAATAGATAGCCTGTAACTGAAAATATGCTTAAGTAATATACAGGGTTCGATCAAAATACCGGATGGGATCTTTGCTAAAACAATCAATCAAATTCAGTGGAAATTTCAGGTTTTCCATTCACCACTAGATAGACAAAAATATCTTTTGCTCTAAATGAACTGTCCACTTTTTAACTGGCTCTTTTGCTATGTCCTAAAAGTAACCAAATTCAAAGCTTGCACGCTTTTCAAGTCCTGGTGTACGGCTCATTTCCAACATTCTACAAAGTACCCTTTGTGCTTTGATCTTTCTAACGTTTATGTTTCCCACATAGAAACATACATGTACATGCAAATGCATGAGTGTGGACATGTGCACACACACATACGCACTCATGAAAGCTCACCATCACGTGTTTTGTAATGCATGAACCTCATTTTTCTAATTATCTGATAGAATATCTTGCCAAATGTTTTGCTGATGAGGTCCTGGTGGACAGTGGATTGTTATTCTACATATTTGAATATAACTGTGTGCTTAGTAGATTTGTGCACAAAATAGGTGCTACTCGTTGAATGGGTTAATGAATGAAATGTCACAAAACACCTGGTCATCTGAAGAAAACAGCGGGTATTTTTCGATGTAGTAAATTCACGAGCAAAGAAATCCTTGTTTCTCCTTGAGTTCTACATATGATCTTTGTATGTTGTTTTCAGAAATTCAGTGTACCAGTCTAGTGTGATGTGAGGTGAATACTCTTTTCTAGTGGGAATTAATCTCAGAGGACACTTTTTAAATAGTCATCAACATTGATTCATCCCCTTTACTCTCTGAGCCATACTGAAGTGCCTCTTGAATGGAGTAATTGTTTCATTTGTGCATTCACTCCTGCAAATGTAAGGAGGCTCTAGGTGATACGCCTAATTGCCTTTTTCACTACCAGACTGCTGCACACTTTTCAATGGCTTTATCTTTAAGAAGAGCACCTCAATCTGTTTCTCTAATTGAGAATGAATCCCATCTTCTAATTAAGGGATTTGTCAAGGCAAGCGATGGGTTCTCAATGTGTATTTTTGGGTAGGCAGAAATTGAATGTAAGTATGCATTACTTTTCTTCTCATCAGCACTGGGTCAAGTGGCTGTGCAGAGTAGGGGTTTGGTTTGGTTTTGTTTTGTTTGTTTTTGCCTGTCCTTCATGCATTCCCATGAAAGAGACACTTTGGTCCTAATAAATGAAGACTAAACCATGTAGAGTTATAACCACAGCAAGTGAGAATTTGTTTCTAAAACCTTCTTCAGAAGAGCTAAGTAAGCCCTAGGTACGCAGACTCAATAAGCCTAGAGCTAGGAAATGTTGAGGCAAGAGCTAGAGAAAATTCACATTTTTATTTTCGTTATCATTCCCTGTCAAGGAAGGACCCTTTCTGACCTTGTGAAACTGACTTATACAGCTTGGACATGGATTGTTTTCTTGTCCTTCTCTTTCTTCCCCTCCTGTAGTCCATGTGAATCAAAAGTGTGTTGTGCCATCACCTCTCTCTCTATGAAACCCAACTAATATGCTAAATTTTCCTTGACTTTATTTTCACTACACTACCTATGAGAAAAATTTGGTCCTCTCGCTTTTAGTCTAGATCTAGTATGTCTACAACCTGGCTTTAATAGTAATAATTATAAATATAATAATAAGGTTAGTGATGTTGATTATGATGATGAGGAGGATGGTGATTGTAAGCTCTTCACCAGACTATAAATTCTAGAAAGCAGGAATTGTATCAACTTCACTGTTTTGCACAAGCTTAGGCTAATATCTGGCTTGAAGCAAATAATAAATATATGTGTTAAATTAGTGAATGACAATGTTAGCAGAGAATATTGATTAAAAACTGGCAATTTTATCTTTAAAACATTCATTTTTGACAACAGTCTTTGAAACAAGCATCCTCTATACCCATTTTCCGGATGAGAACATTAACTCTCAAAGTGAACATAACTGCATCTGCGTTTAAATTATAGTAAGAAGTGCTTCTCACACTTTTATTTATATATGAGTACTTGGTGAATCATGATAAAATGCAAATTCATATCAGTAGGTCTGGAGTGGAGCTCCAGTTTCTACTTTTCTGCCGGTCTAAGGGAACCAACACTCTGAGTAGGGATATTCACTTAGAATTCCCACCAATTGTGTATGCAATTCCGATTCTTGGTCCATCGTGCTCTATTGAATAATAATTCTGGCAGTAAGAAGCAGTGACCCACACTATAAGCTCTCTGGTGGTTATTACAAAGTGTAAAAGAGTAAAGATTATATGGAGCACTTTACAAACCACAAGTGATATATAAATGTTAAGATGTCATTATTATTTTATAGTTGTTACAGTTATTACTTGCCAGTGATATAAATTTGGTCTTCGTATTACCCTAAATTGGGATTTTGGTTGAGAAGGCTATTTTTACCACTATCTACCTACAATAGAGGGTTCTGAATTAAATCACTGCAATATTTTTTCTTTTTCTTTTTTATTTCTTTCTAAAATTTGTATTAGTATGTGTTTGTGATACATAATAATGACATACATTGTGGGAAATTAGTGCATATATATCTTATCTTGATCCTGTCTTGATTATTTTTGTTCCCCAATCCCTCCCAGAGTCACTGTAATATTATTGTGATGATTTTGTTAAGGGTAATGTAAAGATAAAGTGCATATGCTTCATCTTACTGTGGAGATTTTATACATATATAATATATTTAATATTTGTATATAAAATATATTATATATTATATATTTATGATATATTTATATAAATATATTTCTATTATATAATATATTATATATTTATTATATATTTAATATAATATATTTAATATTAATACATATATAACATATAATATATAATATATTTATATGTTATATTATATATATATTAGTATAAGGTCCACTAATTTCCAATAACCATAAACTTTTATATCCTCAACTGATTTAATTGGTATAAAATTGGGGACAAAACAATTTCACATGTGTCTTTTTGTGAAATAAAGACCTAGAAATATATTAATGGTAAGAAACAGCAAACTAGTTACTGATAGGACCTTAGATCTCTGGAGTTCATTTAAATGAATATGTGGATTTGACTGAAAATCATATTTAGAGTTTAACTTGGAAAAAATGAACATTTGTGCCCACGTTTTCCATTGAGCATTATGTGTCTTCACACAGATCTAATTATTGTATAATATACATTTTTAGGATAGAATGCAGGTTACTTCTGAATTTAATATTTAAGTGTTTAATTATACATTATCACTATAAGAATAAAATTGTCTTTCAGCTTTGTTCAGCAAAGAATACTGCTGATAAAGATGTGGGAAAGTACAACATTATAGCTTATTTTTAACCATATAGAATTTCATTATTGAAAAAACTAGCAAAGTACTAAAATTTAGCTTTGGTCCTTTTTGGCCTGTTTTTCTCCTTCTCAGTCCCAGTAGAATATTACTTGAAAACAACTGTAGGAAGACTTGACATCATTTAAAATAAGACTTTAAAAGCATTTAAACATATAAAGTGAAAAAGGTTCACATTTTGGGTCATGGCAAAGATTGTAAAACTACTTTATATCTCATGTCAATTGCAATCAGTTTTCAATGGCTGCCTGGAGTCCTGGGCTGAGAAGGACTGTACTTCATAAACAGTAACTACCAAGGACATCAGAGAGAAGAGTGAAGGAAGCATTCCAGGTATTTTCCAGATCAAGATGTGGACAAAATATTTTCAAAAGAAGAAAATGTACAACATTTCCTTCTATTACCAACTGTTGTTCATGTTATCTAAATATTTTGAATCTCAGTTTCCACATATATGAAAAGAGAATTCATTTCTCACTCATAGTGTTATAGTGAGTATTAAATGAGCTAATATGGGGAGAATAATTAGTATGGTACCTGAACTCTTCTACCTGGTGCCTCTGAGAAAGGGAGACAAAAGTGACCTAATATATGATTAAGGATATTTGCTACCTCATCATTAGAAAGTTATCAGACATTTGCATGTCATCATTTAGGAAATGTTTTTTTTTTTGTTTTATTTTTACCAAGAACATGCATTGGTACATTGTATACATAATGATCATAATCAACATGGTTATTTTGTACCTGTACATGATACATCTTGGTTTTCCCCCCTCTTCCCCCTTCCCCTCCCCTCCCCGCCATTCACCCACCCCTCCCTAAACTAGATACATGTCTCTCACCATGTACTAAACTAAGATCGAAGTGGATCAAAGACCTAAACATAAAAACAGAAACAATAAATCTCCTAGAGAATAAAATAGGAAGAACTCTCGAAGACATAGGGGTTGGAAAAAAATTTAGGAATAAAACTCTGGCTGCACGGGAAACAATTCAAAGAATTGATGCTTGGGACCATGTCCTATTAAGAGGCTTTTGCACGGCAATAGAAAATGTTTTAAATAGATATATTTTAATTGAGGATGGTAGGCAGAAAACCCAAGGTTCTTATCTAGAAAGACTGAACAGGAAAAGTTAGGACAATATAAGATACCAGGGAGATGATAAGGCAATTGATAGCACTGTACACTGGAAAAAACAAAGAAATGGATAGTGCTATAATAAATAATCCCTTTCTTTCCAATTTTACCAATGGTCACACAGGAATTAGGTGGAGGTATCATTGAACACCCTGTACCTTCTCTAAAATGTAGATCCCACCCATTTCTCAAAGCTGTTGTGAGCATTACCTGAATCAAATCAATTAATGAGACAATTAATTAGAATAGTCTTTGATGGAGAGTGAAAACTATGTATTTGCTAACTAAATTTTAAAACATAGCTGCTTTGGCCAATAAACTTCATTTGTCTAATTACAGAAATGCTAGACATGTTGAATGCTCGTCTATATGCACATATATGGTTTATTTTTTAGTATCTCAGTGAACTGTCCAACCAGTGTGAAACGAAAGACTCTGGAACTTTTTTCTGACTGAAAAACAAACTTCCTCCAATGTTTGAAACAGTAGTATGGGAAATGAGAAAATTATATGAGATCCAAAAATTTGGACTTCCTTTAGATTATTTTATAATTATTCAATAAATTGAGGACTGGTAAGCTGTATTATTATAGTGTATATTTCAACTATAACATCATTTTCTGAATTACTTAGTTGTTTGCTGGTCAAAATGTTTATCTTTTTGGAGGGTGGTGGTGCTAGGAATCGAACTCAGGGCCTTGCGCTTACTAGACAAGTGCTCTACCACTTGAACTAAATCCCCAATTCAACATGTTTATCTTTGGTAATAGCTTTAAACTTCTCAATGAAAGAGATTACATTTTACTTCTTTTATGGACCTGTACTACCCCATGCATAGTACATACTCAATATATATCTGTATAACTCAGTGTGCATGGTACTTGCTTTTGAGAGATTAAATATAGTTTAAAATGGAAAAAAAAAATTGATTAACTTAACCACAGGATGTCTTCAAAACCAACTCAATATTATTTCACATTGCAATCAAATCAGTACTGGTGGTCTGCAACATTTTGAAGGAAGTTTTCTAGACTAAAGTATCCTCATTTGTTGTCAGTATGCCAGTTCCTCTCAAGCTGTTTACCTTCTGTAGTTATTTGGCCCATTGTGCCTTATCTTAACCTCTACAGATCTGTTGCTACTTCATAAAATTGAAATAAATGTTGTTTTGACCTAAATATTGAAAACTCAGTGTTTGTATTGTGTAAATTTTATTATAATAGGCCCTCCTTATCCTCTGGAGATATATTCCAAGATCCCCAGTGGATGTCTGAAACTGCAGATAATACTGAACTCTATGAATGTTTTATTCCTATACATGTATACCAGTAATAAAATGTAATATAAATTAGGCAAAAAGAGATTAACACTAATAATGTACCATAGATCTTAGCAACCTCTGCGTATGGTTTTCTCTTTCCTAGGTTGAGAACTTTTACATTTTCATTTGTAGCATTTTGCAGCTCCTGCGTAGCATATCTGAATTGGCATTGTCCTCACGTTTGCACTTTGCTCCATTATCAAGTAAAATAAGGGTTACATGAACACAAGCACTATGACACTGCCGCAGTTGAACTGATAATCAAGATGGCTACTACTAAGTGGCCAAGGGACAGGCAGCCTATACAGAGTGGATACTTTGGACAAAGGGATGGTTCATGTCTCAGGCAGAATGGAGTGGAATGGTATGAGATTTCACTGTGCTATTCAGAATAGCGCATGATTTAATACTTATGAATGGCTTATTTCTGAAATTTTCCTTTTAATAGTTTTGATTGCAGTTAAATGTAGGTAACTAAAAACTGAGGAAAGCAGGACTTGAGATGGAGGTTCTGCTGTATTTACTCAACTGATTCTACTGTGGCTTCTTCAAATTTGATTTTGGAAATTATTAGAAATATGGGTCTTAATTCATAAAGTACATGTAGTATCTATGTTGTGAAGTAGGTTTAAGCTTCTGATCAGTGAGTAAATTGTATTGAGGAAATTTTCTTATTTTCGAGCCTTCTATTGTGGATTCTTAAGAACTATGGGGGCTCCTTGGGCTTTGGCTAGGTCTGTAGGCTGTATGGTTGTTTGTTAGATGTCCAAGAAACTTTCTGAACTGGTAAACTACTGTCTCTTTTCACTTCTTAAAAGTAGCAGTGCTCTGCATTTTTGATTAATATATTCACAGTCATCTCATGTTTCTCTGCTCTCCAGACCTGGATATTAGCCAAACTCAAACTGAGCCTTACTTGGCTTTGGGAAAACATAAAGCAAGCCTATGCATTCATTAAGAATGAGCAGTCTTTCCTGCGGGACTCCTGGAATTGCACCATGTAGAGTTAAGAGTGTCTGACCTGAATAGATATAAATGTCAAGTCTACTTCATGTGCACCTCAAGTCTAAAGAGTAATAAAAGGTGATCCCATTTATAGATTTATTTAAAAATGGAATTGCTACTGTGTATAGATATCATTAAGCACAGGTGTAGTGTATCCTTGATCTGACATGATTGCAGCATTCAAATCTCAATGTCTGAGGGTGTCCTCCAGCTTTAAATGTTCTATTTCTCTGCATCTTAAAATGTTTCTAATGGTATGTCGGTGACTTTATATCAGCCATTTGGGATTGTTAGGGCCACTGTACCAAATATTTTGGTCCACACTGTTTCTAATTTCCATAGAAATAATAAAAATAAATAAGACATTTTCAGAGGTAAATATTTGTGGGAGTAGATGGTGTTATGCTCTGAACATGATTTATTCAATGATTCGTTCCTGGATTCTGAATATTTTATGTAGTCTGGAGAAAGATAGTATCAAATACTGTATTTATGTATATTGTGTATTTTGGTTTAAATTTCCACTACAAGGCATTATTATAGCCAAGAACCATATCCTGTGACAAACCAAATTATCCTTCATAAACTGTATAAATTTACCTTAACACAAATTAAGTAGAAGTCAAAATAAACATAAACACTAAAGCTACAATGTCAGTCATTATATATTTACTATAACCCAAAATCTCCTCTGGTGGAATATTTACAAATCAATTTTCTTTTAAAGATTTGGACAATTGGTTTAGCAAAATATTAGCATTAACACTGTCAACCTTACCAATCAATTCTAGTCTCTCTATAATCCAGTGTGTAGTGCGGGAGCCTAACCTACAGAAAGTAAAAGAAAATTAGCTTGTGGATAGTAACATGATTGCAAGGTTTGGTTTTGTTTAGTTCCTTTTCGTTTTAAACAATCAGTTAGTGAGTTTACCTCGTTAAAATCTTATGTTTCTTAAAGCATAGGTTCTTAACATTGATTTTAAAGCATTTTAGAGTTGTCTTGAAGACAGAGGCATATCTATCACTAAAAATTGTGACAGAGATTCAAAAAATCTTTCCACATTTTTGTCAGTTTGTGAATGTGCAAAAATAAAATTCATCTATTTTCTTAGTCACATAACAATATATATGGATAAATTATACTACAGAAAACTTATTGTTAAAGAACAAAAGTGATTATAGGAAAACACACATCTCAATATGTATGTATCCTTTTAGTTCACTCTAAAGTTCGGGTCTGATTCCTGTTCCTGGGTATATCCAAGGTTCAGACCTTCCCAAACTGAATCAGTGTGACTCTTGGCAAAAGAAATAGAAAGATTAATGCATTTGTAGAGCATCAGCACACTTAGCCATCAGCCAACTTCCTCCGTGTTTAATTCGGCCCAGTACTTTGTCCTAAAAGTGTGATTTTTGCTTCCTTTCTTATGAGCAAACAATAACTTTTTAATTTCTTCTAATTAGTTATCTGTTTTGTTAGCTCCTCAGTATACCTTCCTCAGAAATTTGAGTTTTATCTTGCTCCTTGGGGCTTCCAAATTTCTACACATTTTCACTCCTTAACTATAATTAATATTTCAATGACCATTGCTAGTTGCCAAATTTACAGAATAAAAATCAGCATTTTAACACTTGACTTCAGAAAAGCAAAAGTTCCAAATATGTTGTATTTTCTCTTAGACTCATTTGGATGTTTTAGATATAAATTTCCTGTTTACCTGTTTGTCTGAATTTCATTAATTTAGTGTTGCTCATTACCTGCTACTATCCGACAACTTGGTGTAGTAGCTGGTCTCTAATTCTCAGTTATTCTGGACCTGAGTCACCCCTGTGAATTAAGATAATGCTGGATATGAGATGCTAATTACAAACAACTGCTTAGTGTTATTACTTAGTAATTTACTTATTACTACTTAGTAGTTTTTAGTAGTCTACTGATTTAGCCACAGTTAGAGATAGTGAATAAACAAACTTCCCAGAAGTTAATCTAGTAAAATTGGGAAAAAGTAAAGCTAGAAGTAGATTTGTTAAGATTTGTTATTGCCTTTTGCTTCTTTAATATGAGAATTTGCATCTGAGAATGATGTCACTTATATCATGCTTTGCTCTAATAATAAATACTTCAGGAATGTGTTAAGGCTAAGTACTACATTTTTACTCTCCATTTCAAGTGGACATACTATAGACAAGTTTATATTCATATCCATATTGGTTTAAAAGTGAAAATTTCTAACTTTTTTCAGATTTATGTATTTACCCAAATAAAGTACCTTATGTACATGTTAGTCAACCTTGTAAAATTAACTGAATATTTTTTAATTTTAATACTCAAAGAAATGGAAATATCATGCATGACATTTTGATGTTAATATATATACATGATGCACAAAAACTTGTTTCATCTTGAAAAGGTAAAAAAAAAAAAACCCTGACAAAAGCAACACAAATTCTTAATTTTCTCAGGCATACAAATCAAATAGAAGTGATAAATGAAAAGATTTGTTTCTTAAAACAACATTTCAGCTTGTCCTATTAATAACAGTCAAAGATTGCTACCTAAGCATATCAGTTATATTCTTTTTTTCCAATCAATTTTTAAAAAATCTGCACTCTTTTATGTTTTGAATGGATTAAATGTATCTCTGTTTGATTCTGCAAGAAGTTGAAATTTTTAAGTTTCACAATTTTCTCAAGAGAAATAGTGTTTATACAAGGCAAAAACTACAGTTATTAATAAAATCAGCATTGTGTTCTTGTCTTAAATGAAGTGAAAATGTTAAGCAACATTGAATTTTTTTAAATTCAAAAACTTAAGGTTTTATTCGAAAACGTTAAAACATCAAAAGTCGATGTTAAAGATATACAAATCCCCTACAGCTGTAAAATTTAAGCATTTGTGTGTATGTGTGTGTAAATATAAGTAGAAATTACCTGTGACACTCTGACATATGGAACAAGTCTTTCTTAACAAGTATTTAATATTTCTTAACTTTATATTGCTGTGCAATGCTTCATAGATAAGTTCAAGTTTAAAACTTGCATGACAGTATAAAAAAAAATAATGAGCAAAAGCACTGAATAAACTGTTGTCCAAAGAAATACAAATCAAAGCAACTCTGAGATTTCATTTACTCTGGTTGGAATGGCTACAGTTCCAAACAACAACAACAAAAAATAAACCAAAAAAACCCAAATGAACAAATAAAAACAACAACAAAAACCCAGCCACAAATGCTGGTAGGATATGGGGAAAAAAGAACACTTGTTTGTTGGTGGTGGCGATATAGGAAAGTTATAACTCCCAACCTGCTACCTGTCAGATGTATCAAGTTCATGTCCTGCAAATATTGAAGAATGAATATGAAGGGACAACAGAGATCAAGAGTAGGAAAGGTGGGCCGGGGATTTAGCTCAGTGATTAGAATGCCTGCCTTGCAAGCACAAGGCCCTGAGTTCGATCCCCAGCACCACAAAAAAAAAAAAAAAAAAAGTAGGAAAGGTTAATTGAGAGCTACCTTCTTAGAAATACCTTCAAATGTGGGTTGCCATGGAGGCCATTTCTCCAAGAATGTTTTATGATCTAAAATAATGAGATTTTATAGAGTAAAATAATGATCCAATAGGGAAGTGAGGCATGTAGCAAGGGTATATGGCTAGCATCATTAACCTTGGATTATCTATGACTTCTACAACAGAAACATTTTGGGGAAGAAATGGGAGCAAGTGTTCTGGTCACTCACCTGAGTATCTGATGCATATCTGGGCTCAGTGAACTGAGTGGTACTAAGTACAGTATAATCTCAAATTTCTGTTTAGCCCTTAGGGAAGTGTGTAAGTCTGGGCATTGTGACTTCATCTTGAGGCCTTGCCTTCTTTCAGATGTGCCTCCAGCCACTGTTTTGATGTGTTCTCATCTTCTGCACTGACTCCCTCAAGGGTCCTGCCCTGTCTGACTGCCTATTAATTTCTGTCTAACTTAGCTGCCTACAATACTGGGAATGTAAATTCATAAACCACTATGAAAACCTGTATAGAGATTCCTCAAAAATATGAAAATTAGAAATTCCATTTGACCTAAAGGAGTAATGCATACCCATGTTTAGAGTAGTACAATACAAAATAGCTTATAACATTTTTTAACAAACAAATATTCCATATTTGTGTACAATATACCTAGCAATATACACTTACCCTAGTTTTGAGACAAATTCTTTAATTTTGCCCTTTTGAGTTTGGTGCTATGAGGTACAGATTTTTTTTTTTATTTTTAACCAAGAACATGTATTGGTACATTGTACATACAATGATCACATTTATCACATTTATTTTGTACCTGTACATGGTGCATCTTGGTTTTCCCTCCTCTTCCCCACCCCTCCCCTCTGTTCCCTCCCTCCCTATTTATAGCAGGTTTATTCATATTTTTCCATGATCTCCCTTCCCCATTTCTTTCCTTTTTTCCCTTCCTGCTTTTCTCTCTTCTCTTTTTCTAGTTTTCTTCTCCTTTGTATATTATCTTCCTTTCATATAATATCTATTACAGGTCTTTGTCCTTATTTACAGTTTTGGTTTCTCATATCAGAGAAAAAATTCGATGAGCACTCATGAGTGTCTGATTTATTTCACTTAAGAGTATGCTCTCAAGGAACATCCATTTACATACAAATGATTCTAGTTTATCCTTTTTCATGGCAGTATAGTACTCCATTGTGTAGGGAAAAAAACCACATTTTCTTTAGCTATTCATTGGTTGTTGGGCATTTAGGTTGTTTCCAAGACTTAGCTATTACAAATTATGTTGCTATGAACATGGTCGTGCATATATCATTGTAGTATGACGATTTTAATTCTTCTGGGAAGATCCCCAGTAGGGGAATAGCTGGGTCAAATGGAACCCCCAGTTGTAGTTTTTTGAGGAATCTCCATATTGATTTCCACAGTGGCTGGACCAGTCTACATTCCCACCAACAGTGGAGGAGGGTTCCTTTTTCCCCACAGCCCCGCCAGCATTTGTTATTGGTTGATTTTTCCATATACGCGGTTCTTTCTGGAGTGAGGTGGAATCTTAACCTTTTGATTTGCATCTCATTCAAGCATTTTTCAACAAATATTTATTGAGCAGATATAATGCTTTCAAACATTAATATAAGGGACTAGTAGGAAGTGAACAGAGCAAATATGAACTGTGACTTCACAAATCTTAAAATTTAGAATGGATACATTGGCATGAGTCAAATCATATAATTTCAGTATAATTTCAAGTCCAAAAATGTTCATATTGTTAAAATTCCCTTTAAATTTACTCACTACTCACATAGTTTGAGTTTGACAGACTCACAGAAAAAAATGCCTCATTGTTTTAAAAATATAAACTCAAGCTATGCAGAGTAAATTCTTTACGGTGTTGCGTCCAGTCATCAAAAGGATTCTTAGATGGGTTGGGGATTTAGACCCGTGGTAGAGTGCTTGCCTAGCAAGCTCAAGGCCCTGAGTTCAATCCCCAGCACCAGAGCAACAACAACAAAACAAACAAACAAAAATAAATAAAAAGAATTCTTAAAAGAATTCACCACTAAAATGACAAGAAATAAATCTCCTACCATTGTCATTAAACTCACATTTAAGTGTGCAAATTTCTTGTAATATTTAACCAACATCAATACAAAATCAAATTATAAGTGTAGCTTTGAGGTGCTGAGTAGTTCTTTGAAGACCTGCCTCTTGTCAGGAATACACGACCTGTTTACATATCCCAAGTCATATTTTTAGACATCTACAAGATTCCTTACACAACAAAGGTGCATTTTTGTCTCCTCAGAAGCTTGTTTCAACTGTCTAAATAGCTACTGACATTTAAGTGAATATGTCTCAGGTGGAGTTTTATAAGTGTCAAGGGTTGATTTTAATCATGTACCTTCCCCAGCTTTACCTGTAAACTTCTACTTAAAACCTTTCTCTGTTTTAAATCTTATCCCTCAACAATTTTGATGGAGGGTACACTTATTGCAAGATTCCAAATAGATGCTTTGAAGGAAAAGCTAAAAATTACTTGAAATATTATTATAATTCTAGCTAGCTATTCCAGTTAAATCTCCTATGGAACAATGAAATAAATATGCCATCAGAGTAATGTTTTCTTATTAATTGAGTTTTAATGTATGAAATGATCCATCATTGTCCTACAACTGAAAAATCTATTTTAAAATGTTTACCCTGTACTTTAGAGGTTCCCTCAGAACATTTTATTTTCTTTTGTGAAACTGGATTTTGCTGTAGAAGATATGGTCATTTCTCTAGCAGTTCTTCAAATCGGCTTTATTGAATAGCTTCCATATTTACATAAAAGAAACATGAATTTTAGAGATAATGGGACATTTAGCTAATGATTTTTCTTTTAAGTCATGACAAACTTTTTTCTGTAGTGCCTTTTTTTGCTTCTAGGAAGGTAGAATAGTAGGATGTTGATGTGTGGAGGAGACGATTACATCATAGTAACTCATACAAGTACATGATGAAAGAGAGAATATAAGTCATGCTGAGTAACAGAACTGATTGAACTAAGATTACAGAAAAAAGGTGTCACATAAATTGAAATTATGAGAAGTCTCTCCTAGAACAGCATTTTTTTTTCTTTTTTGACACAAGTAGGTCTGGTTGTAGGAGAGTCATTTAGAAGCAATACTTTGGTTTTCATTCTGTTGTTTCCTGGGGTTTGTTAGCTGACCCATCTAATTGTTCTTGATGATCAGGGCAGGTAGCCTTTTCACATAATCCTAATTTTGTGGATTTTTCGCTATGGAATTTTAGAAAATTTTAATGCTGCTCACTGTGAACTTCCCATAATTATGCACTAGTAGAAATGTTCTCTAGCAATCCATCATGAGTTATCCCAGGATACCTAGTTAGTCCTTAGGCAACGGGTAGTTCATGTGGAGGAAATAGCATGCTGATTTGCAGTTCTAATTGAAGAAAATTACTTGAGAGGATTCTGACAGTACGGAAATTAAGCCAATTAGTTACCCAACTCTCATCCTCCTGTGATTCGTGATTGTCTCCATTTAATTTTGCTGTCACTTATGACGTGAGGTTAAGAATAGATTAGCTTCTTTTAGCCACATTGTAGAATTAGCTTACTCCATTGCTTCTTCTTCTTTTTTTTTAACAGTATGATTGGGTTTTAAAGGCAGCAGTCTTCAAATCTGTATTTAACAGCTATTCATTGTAAAGCATAAGCTCATTGTTAAAACCACTTCACTCAGTGTCATAAACTAACAGTCATGCTCCAAGTAGGGGTTTTTTTTCCCCACAAAGGACAATCAAATGCTACTTAACAATAATTAAAATCAAAGGTAGGAAGAAATAATAACCTTTGGCCAAGAGAATAGTATTAATGTTTTAAAGTCAACTTTAGAAAATGGCATGTTAATTATATGAGCATTGGGTAAAATACTAGCATAACATGGAAAAACCCAACCATTTACACTATAAAATCTAAGGAATCAACATTTGCCTTCATGCCTCTATTACTTTTAATTATGTCAAAACATTGCTTGTGCTTCCTTTGAGAGAAAATATAAAAGTCAAAAGAATAAGAATACTTCAGTTGATGAAGACATTGGTAGGTCGTCATAATTTTTCAAATATGCATATACTATGTCCCTAAATTCACAGTAGAAACTATGGATATTTCGGGGGGCATGAGTCCTTATGAAATGAATGTAATTTATCTAAGCTAAATTATCCTATTACATCTAGAAAATTTCATGTTATTTTTATCACTCTAACTGATTTGTGCATTGTCTGAAGCAAACTAGTGTAAATTATTTAGCTAAGTCTCTTCCAAAGGTATTGATAGGGAATTATAATAATCTATGGCATTTTTATGAAATATTTTCTCTCAAATATATATTTATCTATCTATCCATCCACCAATCCATCCATTTAGTCTCCCACCTATCATTTATTGATATAATTTGAAATTAATTTATTTGGAATATTTCAAACATATTTCAGGAATAAGATGAATTAAAGTCCAAGAAAAGGGATCTTTAATTTCAACTTAATTCACCTGTTTATTCGGGATGATTACTTGTGCAATTACTTGAGTTTTCTGGACCAATAATTATGAAATAGGCAGAAAATTATAAGACTACAAAAGTAACTTTGTCTGAGTCCAGAAGTCCAGATATATTCAGGTCAGGTGTGGAAACATGTAATTTAACTACATTAAATTCCATTTAATGCCTAGAAGCCCCTCTTAGAAATTTCTGAAACCAAAGCTGTTTGTCACTTGGGAAATTTTTTTGTTGTTGTTGTTGTTGTTGTTCAAAATACTTTTGGAGAAGTTCATCCACATTTTTGGGATTGAATAAAGTATTTGATTATAAGTGAAGTCATTTGAATTATTTCTAAAATGACCAATTTATGTTCCACTTATCCAAGCCTAAAAAAATGAACTCATGTCAATATCATCTTGTTTCTCAAGACTCTAATTATTTCTTCTAAGACGGAGAACATAATACTGTGGATTGAAACAGCTTAGAGAAAAACATTTTAAATACCATCTGCAAAGTCTTCTTTCAATTTTAACATTCTGCAGGAAAATAGCATAAAAATTTGAACAGAAGCTCCCAATAAAAAGAGAAACCAATTATGCATCTTTATCAATTTCACTTTTCATCTCACTCAAGTATAAACACACATTATGGAACAGATTACTCAACAAGCCAGAAAAACAAATTGAAAAGAAGTTAAATTGCAAAATTCCTTAAAACATCTTCTTGTATCTTATGAACTATTTCCAAAAAAATGCTTAACAATATGAGAGACACATCCTTTATTTCATATTTTTGAAATAATGATTGCTTTAAGGAAGAATACGATTTATAAAATAGAGAATATATAAGCTTTGGTTTATTTTCAGGGTGACTATGTCCATTTTTGTTTCCTTCTTGTTATATCGATATCTATTTTTGATGTGATTACTCTGGACTTAAGTGTACAATCTAGAGCAAAATAATAGATTTCTCGAGTTTAATTAGCAGAATAAAATAGTTAAATGCATTTTCTTAATTTCAGAAAAATATAAAATTGTTAAGGAAACAATATTTGTTGGTAGAACCAATAAGAAGAGAATTTTATAGATTGAAATAATGTGTTTATTTATATTTTGTATGTAAGGTGCAAGAAAGTAAAAGGTAGAGGATTATGTATTGTCTAAATTTGTGAGAAAACTTAATTAGATAAGAATAAATTAGAAAGACAATTTCTCCAAAAATAGTAATCATTCTTAACATCAACCATAAATAGTAAAAATTTTGATAGTGGTGTTTATGAACCATTTGTGGTTATTTTCTCCCTTAAAGGTATTTTAAAATGCTGAGAAACACGTAGTTTATTATGAGCCTTCATAGCTCACCAATTTTTTTGATACAAAAACTGTAATGTGGGACGTTTCATCAAACTAATTATTTGATAAGTTTTAAACCAAAAAATACTTATTTCAGTATAACTTTACTAGAAAGTATATTTAAATGGATTTATAAATTTATTTGGTGCTAGATTCCAGGAATAGTATCTTAATGTATATTCTGTCTTGCTATTAGGAGTAAACTGAGCAGATAAATATTAAAAGACTTGTTCTCAATATTATATAGGCATGCCATATTATTTGAGTGGCAAACATTCATTTAGGGTTCCATCCTATGACATTTGAATTCGAATAGCTTCTCATTTGTTACTTTATTTGAGTAGATCAATGGCATAAGTAATCCAATAAGCAAGTTGGTTTTTAAAGTAGATTTTAACACGTATTCTGATTGTGGCAAACATATGCATGCATTTATAAGTTTCTCATCCACCATGCACTTAAGAATTATCATTACCATGGCTGTAAAATTTATCATACAAGTGGAGAAACATTAAAGCATGAAAAAGGAAACTTATTGTAACTGAGGTTATGTATTTGATTTATTGTCCTACAGGTGAGTTTTATTTTATTAATGAATCTATAGAATAACTTCCAAAATAAAATTATTTCTACAAAACAACTTTTATATAATTTAAGGAAGTGTTTTATTTATACCAGTTATCTAAAGATTAAAACTGGCATAAAAATAGTCATTTTATTGGTGCATAGTCACATAATTTTGTCAGTTTCTTACCTCTATCTCTTTATATTGCCATACCATTGGTATTTACCCAAGCAATATATTTTTATATGGTGTTATTTTTAATCGTAATATTTTCCTCAATTTCCTTTAAAGGTGGTATTTTTAAGTTAGTATATTAGAAGTTTTAACATAGTCAATTCACCTCCCTGTAGACCATAACGTGTTTATCTTGGAGAATATTTCTATAGCTTTTAGATGACTGATAAGATCAGAATAAAAGTTTTGTTCAATGGATGATATTCACAATTGCATCTTTTATTTTTATTTTCTTTTAATGTAACATATAAATATTGAGCCTTAAATATTTTCACATGCATTTTCTCAAATAAAAGTTTGACTTACTTTCAATCTATTTGTGTTTTCCTCCAATAGACCAAAGTCACACCCAGAGAGGTTTCAAATTAAGCCTTTCTTTACCTTGTTACTCACTGAAGTACAAACTGGTTTTTTTAGAGCTATATTTATTAAAATTTAATTTAAGATTTCTGAACATTTTTTGAATACAGTACAGCTACTGTTTAGAGAACTCATTGGTAATGAGCAATTCGATGCAATCTTATGACACTGAGGCTGATTTAAAAGGTAGTTACTTTGACAGTTCAAAATTTGTAAAATGCAATTGATAGGCAACTAGGTTTGTACTGAAATGTGAAAGAATATTTTATATTTGGCATCAATTTTAGCACAAAAAATCTGCACTTTAGTTAATTTATCTTATAAGCATTAAAATACTCATAAATTTTAATAATTGCACCTTCCATTTTAATAGATCAAATATTATAGCATACTTTGATGCAATAATGAAGTAAGATTACATGAAAATCAGTTCCAAGTGTACTTCTGTTTATAAATTTCTATTTTTCTTAATTTTACCTGTTGATTGACATGCAGTATTTCTATGAGGCACACTGTGATGTTTTCAGTTATGTACGATTGGGTCATAATCAAGTAGGCTAATTTGCATATCCATCACATTAAAATTCTGTCATTTTTAAATGATGAGCACAGGCATTCCTCATTTAACGACCAAGTTCCATTCTAGATCATTAAGTGTATTTGTTGCTACATGAGAAATTGTGTGCAGTATGTACATTACACTATTCAGAACAAAGAAATTGTCAAAGGAAATTCCAACTTGATGACTTTGCTTTTATTTGAATAATTTACAGGTAGTACTGTAATGTATAATAGAACATAAAACTCCAGTACTGTGCTGTGTACAATACAATCAGCAAAAATTACAGTACTACATCAGCAAGGTATATGGTACAAAAAAACTGAGGCTCTATAAACAAAATGTACAGAATTGCACACAAAAAAGGACAATGGTAAGTCCAAATAGCATGCCTCAGTCTGAATAGTTGTTAAACAGGTAGGTTGTTAAATGAGAAATAGCTGTAAATTCAAGATGTTCTTTTCTAGGCATTTGCATTCCCATGTTCATTGCAACACTATTAACAGTAGCCAAGAAATAGAAACAACTTGAATATCTTTTGACTGATGAATAGATAAAGAAAATATGGTGCATTTACGATATGGAATACTATGCAGCAATAAAAAAGAATGAAACTCTGTCACTTGTGACAATTTGGGTGGAACTGCAGATCATTATGTTAAGTGAAATAAGCCAGGCACAGAAAGACAAATATTACATGATCTCATTCACAAATGGAAGCTAAAAAGTTGATCCTACAGAAATTGAGAATAGATGGCAGTTACAAGAGACCAGAGAATGTAAGGGAGAGGAGGGGTTGAAAGAGGCTGATCAGTGGCTGGTAACAATTAGATAGAAGCAAAAGCTCTGATGTGCTATTGCACAGTATGTTGACCGTATGTAACAATAATATACTTAGTAGATTGAAAAAAAAACTTGGAAAATGATTTGAAAAAATTTCCCCATAAAGGAATGATAAATGTTGGAGAAGATAGGTGTTTAAACTCATTTAAACATTAAAGTATACAGACATCAAGCATTACATGTTACCTCATTAGTATATATAAATTCACATTTATATATTTTGTGTTTATGTATCATTTAAAAATGAAGTAAAATTAAAAATAAATTGTTTTATATGTTGATATTTAAATGTTTTAAGAGGATCAGAAAGAAAATATTAATTCAGATTTTTATATTCACCTATGCATCTGTTTGGCAGACTTAGTATTTTGTGTGGATCTAGTGACTACTTTTTACTCTGATGTTTTTCATTTAGCATAGTGGTGATGTATTTTTATTGGCAACGAATTCTCAGTTATTTAAAAGAATTCTGGCAATGACTTTATTGCACCTCATTTTTCAACTGTATTTTTCTGTATAGAAGATGTTCGTGAACAGTATTTTATGCTTTGTTTATTGTTGGCTTGGTTGCTTGTCCTGACTGATTCTGTGTAGCCTCTTCAGAGTGTGTGGTCTATAATTTCTGTACTGTAGTTTTAAATTCCTTGTGTTTGCCTTCTTTCATGGGAGAAACACAAGGGTCAGCACAGTTTAGTGGTCAACCTCAAACTGATCACAGATTGGGCTTATTTACTTTCAGCCAGTGTGGCTTCCACCATTTGCTGATGATTAATTTGAGGCTTGAGAATCCTTTAAAATTTCTGGCATTGTACAAGTTTACAAATGTGCCTCAGCACTCACAAGCCTCGCGTTCAGCCAGTGATGAATAGCCCCAAAGGGTTCTTTCTGGTTTTCAGAGTCTCTCAAATAAACTGTGAACACATTGAAATTCACCAAGGCCAACTATGGCTCTCTTATTCTCTCTATGTATCTGTTAGTTTTCTGGCTCATCTTATGTGTGTTGCTTACCCCAACCAGCATTACAAACTCAAGATGGGTGTGATGTGATATTGCTTGCCAACATGATCGCAATTATGCTTTCTACTTGCCCCTACATATGGAGACACTGTGATCCATTCCAAATCATGTCAGATTTCTCTAGCAGAGAAGTTGCTGATTTGCACAGATTGTAAAACCCATTTGAATTACTCAAGCGATGTAACTGGTGTAATTGGTGTGGGCTGGAAGAATCAGATACGCCCCAGATTAAAGCACTGCAGATGTTCTGTAACCAATGATAGTCAATAGTTTTCCTTGACTAAATGCCTTTCAATTTGTTATATGCCATGACAAGGTTTTCATAGTCCTGAAATGATATTTTTGATAACTTTGCCCAATTTTATCATTGTTTTCAGGGAGATGATTGTAGAACTTGTCATTCTATCATTCTAGAAATCCTTAATCTCTAAACATGATTTTGCAGTTTTTTTATTGATACTGACCTAATCTCACTCTCAGTAGTTTGTCACGTCATGTACTTCATATCTTCTTATCGGGAGTCAATTATTTTTGAAATTTGTAGGAATTATTTGAAGTCTGGAGTTAAATTATCTTCTTCTAGAATGTATTTGGATCCTTCAACCAGGTTCTTGGACACAATTTAAACTCTGAAATACTTTAAACTTTCTATTTTGTAAAGTTCAAACTAGGAGTTCTTTGTGTGGTTAAGCAATTTCAGAGAAAAATGTCTTCTGCTTCTACCTTGAGACATGTTTAAATTTGTTTCTTTCCTGGTTGGCATGTTTTTCTCTTGTTCTCTTTCAGTAAGTGCTTCAGGAATCTGGCTTTATGCAGTAGTCTTTCATCTTCCCACCTTAAAAATTCTTGAGGCTTTAACCTTTAGTTTTAGTATGCTATAGCATTAAATTTAAAATTGCCCAGTCTGCCAGATTTTCAGGTATCCACAAGGAAGTGGTCTGCTGCAATGATAGTTGGCCTTATAGATTTATGATTTCGTATTTTTTGTGGTAGTGAGCAAAACTGATCCTCAAAGATTTCCATATCCTAATCCCTGGAAACTGGGAATATTTTAGGTTACATGGCAAAGAAAAATACATGTTGTGGATAGATTTAGGGTTACTGATGAGGTAATTTTAAAAAGAGGAAGTTACCCTGGACTGTGAGGGTAGGCACAATATCATCAGAAGAGTTCTTATAAAGGGAAGAGTGAGGCATAAGTCAAAGATCAAGAGAGACAGCAGCCTAAGAGGGCCTAGACCCAGCAATGTTAGCTTTGAAGATGAGTGAATGGGGCCGACAGCCAAGGAATGCAGGCATCCTTCAGCAACATTTAAATTGTTATAGCTCATGAAGGTATTTCAGTGTATAATTCTTCCTATTGTCAGAAACATCAATCTAGGGAAATATCTGCCATCCAAATAAAATTTATGTTTACCTATTGATAAACTAAAGATTCAAACTACTGTAATAACTACATTATGTGGCCCAGGAAATATATGAAGGTAGACTATTCTGTTTATATATTAAAAAAAAAAACAAAACTCTTGTTACTTTTTCTTAAAGTTAGCCAGCTCAATAATCTCAGAAACTGCTGTTTGGCTTTTTGGTTTATTTCTACTATCCCCGTTGATATCCAGAATTACCTTAAATAATGCTTAGCTTTCCCTGCTCCACAATTCCTCAGTTAAGACTGTACCTTGGGCTGATATCGCATTTTCATTTGTTTTGGCAGTGAAGATTGAAATATTGTCCTCACTCATGCTAAGCACATCCCCTACCCCTTAAGCTACAACCTTAACCCTGTACTTTCATTTTGTCCAAGAAAAATTTACGGGCTTAGCCAATAAGAAAAGCACTTACTGTCCTGGTATAATCAGGAAGCAGCGTGGACTTTACTGATCCAGATATTACGAATGTAGTACTTTTAATTAACTACAAAAATAATTTCAACTGTAACCTTTTTCTCTTCTAAATATTTGTAGAATGTAAATTTCATCTTTCTCAAAAGCTTCATCATAAAAGCACTTTTCTTAATCTCATGCATGTTCTTTTATAAATATGGAAAGTCATGATTTTCTTGCTTTGGTATTTCAGTTAATCAGAACAAAGTTTTTTTTTAATTAATTTTGAAAAATTCTTTTTCACTTTTGATATCTTTTACTATTTAGTCTTAGAACACCCCCCGCCCAAATCCTCATGTGTTCAGAGGTAAAGCTTTTGGAAGGTGGACGGATTATGAGGGCACTATAGCTGATTTGCAGTTGGGAGGTGGAGCCTGGTCGAGATGGGTCACTGGGCTCATCACCTGGAATAGTATATTCTTGTCCCTACATCCTCCTTTCTCTCTCTACTTCCTGGTCACCATGATGTAAGCAACTTCCGTCTAGCCTTCCACTATGCCATTCCACTATGCTCTTCCTGCTTTAGAGTCAGCCGGGTAAGGAATGAATCTTCTAAATACAGTAAGCCAAAATAAACCTCTCCTTCTTTAATTTGTGGATGTCAAGCAATGATGAAAATGACTAAGACAGTATCACTTATGCTTTCAAAAGTTACAAATACATAGTTTTGAATACGTTTATTTTCTCCAATTTCAACAGTATTTTGATTTAATGAAAAATTATGTGTGCATACTAACCATTCTAAAATGTAAACTTTATATAGAACTTTTAAATTGGAAACATTCCATATTCCTTTTACTAGGTTTCTCTAACTGAATTATTCTATATAAAATGATATTTCATAAACCATAACTATGATAACATTACATTTGAAATAGGTTGTTTATCATTGACTCTTGAAAGAATAGCAAAATACGGGGCATGATATTCAAAATGATTCCATTTGGGTAAAATTGAACACGCACATTAAAGATAAATCTAATTCACTTAAATTATATCTTAAATACTAAGATTACATCTTAAATGCTCATCTTAGTGAGCATTACATCTATAGAGTGTTATATGATAACTCTTCATTCTGACCTACAATAAGAAATAGTGAGATAAGTCAAAGTTAAATTATTTTTTAAAAGTACTGTTAAACGGAACATACTGGAATGTTAACAATAGGAGATAAGCGTGAAAGGCATTATAGGAAAGATTATATATTAAAATAGCCATAGCAAAATCATTTAATTTGTTGTTTTGATTTTATGCATCTAAAAACTTTTAAAAACTGCCAGTAAATAGTCCAATGAACAACAAATTTCCTAAATATGCACATATATAGAGAGAAAACAAAGATTTTATCACAAAGCCAATTAAAATAATGAAAAATAGGAAAAATACATAATAAGCATAAGTAGTAAGGCAAAGAATTAGTACTATGTAATCATTAAGAATCATGATATATACATGTATTTGTCCCAGCAAATTGTTCATGGTAAGTTGTTTAGTAAACAATGAGTATAAAACTGCATGCCTATTAGCATACTATTACACTAAAACACATGTGGGCAGATAAAACCAAAGTGTTAGCAATGATGATGTATGCTATGTAGAAAGAAATAGGATTGAAATATAATATTTTCTTTGATTTATCTGTCTTCACTAGATTTTCTACAATAAAAAATGGACTAGAAAGCATACTTTACCTTGGGAGCCACTTGCCCAGATTGAAACCTCAGCTGTGTCATATATTAGCTGTGAAATTTTGGGAAGCCACTAACCACTCTGTACATAAGTTTCCCCGTATGTAATAAATAGTGGGATAATAGTATAGGTTGAGTGGCTATTATTCAAAAATTCAAAATTCAAAGCTTTTTGAATACCAGCATGACACTATTCTTAAGCATAAATATAAAAGGAGAAGAAGTTTTAATTTCAGCATTTTAATAGCAAAGCGACTCAACTCAGGTTTTCTTTCTTGACATACATTTACCTTTCATTTTTGATTGATGACAAGCAATAAATGATTACCTCAGAACTGTTGATCATGCGAATTGATAACTATAGAAAATATTTATTTTTGCTGGTTCCTGCCTTTTATTTCAAACAAAACAAACAAATGAAACACCTACTACACCTATGATTTATGTCCAAATACCTAGAGGAAAATTTTCGTCAATATTAACACAAAGAAAGGACAGCTTTCTCAGGAAGCCAATTTGTGTCCAGTAAGAAAATGTATGACTTTTCTTCCCACACTTGAATATCTTTGCTTTATTTTAACTACCAAATAAGTAGCACATGATAGAGACAGTTTAACAATACCCAGAGAGATAGCTGGTATTCTCAGGCTATATCATCCTTTCTGTTATCAATACAAATAATTCATTCTTGGCATCAATCAATGTTTCCTGCTGCCGTAATTCTTTCCAAAAACCACAAGTGAAATTTGGACTAAAATATTTCTGCTAAATAAATTATCCTTCAGAGACTCTTAATGTAAACATGGTTAAAACTAGCTGTCCAAATGTGTGTCTGTCTTCTCAAAAGTGTAAACTAAATTACAGAGCAAGGCATCTGGCTTTCACAGATCTTTTGACATTCTCTTTGAGCATTGACACAACACATTAGGGAATTTGCTTTTCTTTCACCTGTAGTTTATGTTCTAGATGGCTTCCTCGAAAGGTCAAAACATTCCCAGATGATGCTGCCTAGTAAGTGACTGGGGACACAGTTAACCTCTGGAATTAACCAGCCATTTTGGTGATTAGTCTCCTTTCCTAAGTTTGAGTATGTTCAGTGGTCATTTGAGAATCCATAGATTTGAAACAAGAGGAAAAAAATAGTAAAGTGAATATGGGAATTACAGTGAAAGAGAGTTAGAAAACTTGGACATAAAAGCTTGTCTTTTATGTTATGTTTCATTTTTGAAAAGCTCCGCTAAATGGAAGCACAAATTAAATAACTATACTTCTTCTAGACATGACTAAGAAAATTGCAAGAGAGTGTGCTCACACACTTCCCCTTAGATTGTGAGACTCAGGACCCTGTTTACGAGCCTCGAACTTTCCCCCCTCTTTCCTCCTTGATCAGTGCAACCCGAAAATGAAAGTCAATCCAATTTTTAAAATTCCAGACACCATTAGTATGTACAAATAATATGTATTAATCAAAAATAAAATTTTAAAAATCTGTATTATTAACTTTATAAGGTCTTATAAATAAATGAATCTGATGCTGGAAAAATAAAAGGGGGTGTGGAAGGAAGAGAGAAAAATAATTGAAATATGTTATGTACATATACCAGTTCCTTACAGTGAATGTAATCATTATGTACTGTAAACATGTACTAATAAAAATTTTTAAAAATCTATATTGAAGAGGGTTGAGACTAAGAAAAATCAAATCACTTTAAAAATGAGAAATTCATAATTCTTTGACTTTGCTTATAAAGCTGAAGTCTAAATGTACCCAAGTGAGACCACAGTGAAGCTACAAAAATATGTGAGATGAAGAAAGGGAATTAGATCTATTTCTACTATGAAGTCCTGTCATGGAATTGTGAAGTGCACTGGAGTTAGCAACATATTTGCTTTTTAGAAAAACTGACAGTAAAAGCATAGTTCATTCAAAATTTAGTGAGTTATTTTTTGTGCCATGCAATAAAAGTTAAAGAGGAGAGCAAAAACAACTTTTGCTTTGAAGAAAGTTAATGGTATTTCATTAACAAACTGTAAATAGTAACAGTATAAGCTGGATGGGAAGTTGCTTTCACAGGCCATAAATGCTCAATGTTTATTACCAATAAAAGTCAAAGGAGCATTTAGTAAAGCAGTTTACCAAACAAACATTAAATACTTTAATGCATTAGCTTCAGTGGACAGAATCAGGCTATTTAATTAGCAATGAGTAATCTGTTAAGCTTTGATTCACCACAAATGATCTGCAGCTTAATACAGGATGATAGTTTTTGAAAGCAAGTGATGAGGACAAAGGCAGATTTGGGGGTAAGAGGATGATAGTGTTGAAAGGGGAGATGAAAATAAAGACCAATATTAGGGTAATTGAATCTCAGACAGAACTAAAAGTAGAAGAACAATTGCCTTATATTGCATGGTGTGGTAGAAATAAAATGATTCTGCTTCTAAACTGTTTTTTAGAGTCAGATTTTTTCCTACCCATGCTTCTGTTCTTCATCTACAAAAGAAGCCCTATTTTGCTGGATGCCTAAGAAGACCAACAATAGCATATGCATTTTTCTGGGGTGTAATGAGTTATTATGTGTAATTTTAAAAATATTTACTGATTTATCTGTAAGTAGCAATAAATTCATTTTACTCACATATTATATAAACTTATTTTTATTATTGTATGTTTACAATATAAAATAGTGGTGCTTGCTTTGGGGAATTGGTAGATGAATATAACATCTTGGTCATTTTCAATCTCTCTCCTCCCTTACCTCCACTTTCCTCCTGACCCTCTTCCTCATATATAATTTGACATTATTTGATTCTTCTATCTCCTTCATTGGACTTGAACATACTTGCAGTTTCTACTACTACTTCTATAACTAGTGTCATTTAATGAGCATATGTGGTTAAACTATAAAATTCATTTGGGATTCAATGCAAAAAAAAAATCCCCAGATTACCTTTAGTGATGTACAGTCATTGCAAGGGCAGAGAAGACATTACCTCATTTTCCACTCGTCGTCAGAGATCTCATAGTTTCCAACACTGGGCTATATGATAATCTGCATAGAAAAAAAAGGAGAAAAAAAAAAACATCGTTTGGAGCAGCCACCTGAACTGAGCAATACAACATACTTTTACTAATCTCACATTTTATTTCCCAAGAGATAATTTGATTGATTTGGTCTATTACCACTCACTGTGGGAGAGCTATGTCAAACTGTCTCAGTGGTGATTGGCTGTACTTCTACCCAGGTAATTGGTGAGTACATTCTGTTTGTGCTCTACACCCCACACCAATCAGTTTTGTCCAGGTCTGCAAATTCACTTTGCACATACAGTAGCTTTTGCAGGAAAGATCCCGTTGGTGCCACCTTCCTTAAAATGGACAGATTTTTTAATGGAGGTTGAAAAGTTTTATGGAGATATTTTTCCAACATTTATCATGGAAATACAGCACATTCTGCATGCTGTATTAAATAATTTGTGTGTTAACTATTTTAAAAACACCATGAGATAGTCATTTTCATGAAAAAAGCGAATCTTTGAAAAAAAAATCAAATAGTCCAAAACCATATATCTAATCCATGATATCAGCAGGATTCAATTCTCACTTGCTATTAACAGTCCTTATATTAATCAATGATGTTATTTAAATCACTCTCCCACTTCTAGGTTTTTATTTTCTTATGTGAAAATGAAACATTGAATTGCATCATCAATTATCTTTCAAAATTTGCACAAAAACCCCCTTTTCATTTAAAATTTTGCATGAAAACTTATATATAATGCAATATAGAAATACAATAGAACTACTCATCAAGAAGAAAGTCATTGAGCCTTTGGTAATGTTTTTCTTCATTCTTGCACTTTCCTCCTGTATATGTATATGTCTAAATTCCAAGACCATGCTCAAGTGCTATGCACCCCCTTTGTTTTTCCCTGATCTCCTGAGTCATAAATAATCCTTTATTCTTCTCAATGCTTATAATATTTAACTTGTAGGTATTTATGACTGTGTTATTTTTGTCCCCTTTTTGTTTAAATAGCCTAACTTCTGTGATAGACTGGATATTCCTGGAGAACAGAACTCTCTCACATTCATCCATACATCCTCCACTCCATCTGGCATAATGTCTGATATATTAGGGACACGTATAAAAAGTAGGTTGCATGTTATAGGTCACCTCCAATCAATAGGTAGTTGTGCTGTGGTGAAAAAGATTCTATCCCTGTTCAAGTGTCTGTAAGAAATAGTAGGCTGAGTGGGATGGCACAAGCTTGTAATCCCAGCATTCTGGGAGGCTGAGGCAGGAGAATTGCAACTTCAAACTTAGCCTGGGCAATTTAACTGACTTCATGAGACTCTATCCCAAAATAAAGATAAATATAAAAAAGGGCTGGGGATGTTGCTTGGTGCAAAGGTTCTGGGTTCAATACTTAATAACAAAGAGAAAAAAGAAAGGAAAGAAAAGAAAGAAAAAAGAGAGAGAGAATAATGATGTGAACTGTCAGTTACAGTTGTGTTATATGTCATAGAATCCATCCCAAAGTATTTTTAATGAAAAATGAAATTTGTGAGCTCATATAGGCCAATAGTTCTATTCTTTGAGGCTCTACCTACTTTTAGGCAGTGCAATAATATCAGGGTTCCTCAACATTTGCTTTTGAATTATCGTACATCTGTGCTACTCTGTGTGTCAGTCACATTTTCAGCCAAGATCACTTTATGATAATAGAAATGACTATAGGGGTCACAGAACTTACTTCTCTAAACCATGATACTCAGAATATTCATGGGCTTCCAGCAATGCCTTCTTGTGTTTTATTTTTCCATGTTAGTTTATATATACATTCCTGAATTAATCATCATGGCCAAGGGATGGGATAATTGAATGGATTAATCCATTTTATTCCATTCCCTGGATCATATCAACTATATGGAAGGAAAACACTAATTTTTGGGTCTCCAGCCAGAAAAAGGGGAAGTAAATATGTTGGGATTCTCAGGGAAAGGGAGGCAGCTTAAAGTTCCTACAGACAGCAGTGAAGTAATGATTTCTGAGTTGGAACAGAAGTGAAGCTAGAGATTCATGGAAATGTGGTGGCTTATTTATATTAACTTCATTTGTAACTAATTTTGTACTTATAAAACAGTGGGAAATAGTACAAATTGTCTTTCTCTCAATCATCCTGTGATTTTTATCACTTTAAACAGCACAAATAAATTATTTTGTAGAATGTTCCTCAATTTGAGTTCTTCTAAATTTTTCTAGTGGCTGGAGAAAGGTTCTGTATTTTTGACAATAATGTAATACCAGTGGTATTGTGACTCTCAGCTCCTAATATCAAAGAGTTCATAATGTCAACGTCTTATTCCTGGTCATTTTAACCTCAATCAGTCAATTCTATCAGTATCTGTTGGGTTTCTCCAAAGTATATATATATTACATTGTACTTGATGAGTATCTTGGAGGAAATACACTGACTATGCAAACCCTATCTTTCCTCAAACTTTCACTCTCTAAATTAGTATCCATCTGTGGATATTACTTACAGTTTATTACCATGGTGTTTACCTAATGGGAATTCTCTCTTTTGCCTTCTTTGTTTCCTGTGTATTTGAAAACTATTATGTGGAGGAGCTCTCTTCATCAAACTTTATTTATTTATATATCATTTAATAATTTATGTTACTATGGACTCATGTATATTTATTGAGTTAAAATTTAATGTTGCAATTATTTTGATCTTTCAGTTGTTCTAGCTTTGGCTATTAGGTCTTTCTGATTGATATCTGTATTTTCTTTTGTTTTAGCGTGTGCTTTCTTAAGTTTTAAAAATTGAAACATTCATTTTGAGGAAATTATAGGTTCATATCTAATTTCAAATAATTCAGAGAAGTTGCATATACTCTTGACCCAATTAAACGTGAAGGGAAATATATTGTAAAACCACTGAACGATATTACAAGCAGTGTACTGCTGAGCTTTCCCATTACTAGACACAATATCCGACACCCACAATTTAAAGGAAGAGAGATTTAATTTGGTCCATGTTATAAGGAGATTCAGTGTATGGTCAGCTGGCTCCAAGGCAGAAATATTATGTTGGAAGGGAGCAGTGGAGAAAAGATGTTGAGTTCATGGTCACCAGGAAGCAGAAAAGGGGAACAGTGCCAGAGGGGAAAGGACCCTGGACCATATATAGTACCTAAGGTTATGCTTCCATGAATCACCCAGACCTAAAAAACTGTGATTTATTAATCGGCCAGGCATTTCTTAAGCCAATCAAGTAGACATAATTATGGTTAATGTTCTAAATCAGGATATTGACATACAATCCATTGATCTTCTTCATATCTCCTGAAATTTACTTGTCTTCATGTCTGTGATTGTATATAAATGGTATATATGTGCATTTACTTCCATGACATTTTATCATATATATAGTATTGTGTTTTGCAAGTCCAGATAGAGTTATATCACCACAAGTATCCCTAGTACTGCCTTTTTATAACTTCTATCCACTAAACATCCAGTCTGTATAACCTTTCTATTGCTACACTTTTTCTCCATTTCTATAATTTTGTCATTTCTTAGTGTCTTTAGATTCTTAAGTAAGCTCATAACAGTCAATTTGGCCAAAATCAAATTCATGTTCCCTTCACCATTATACCATATCTATTCTCACATAGGTTTCCTATATTTCTTTTTGTGTAAATCATAAAATTCACTCATGAATATCCAAAATCCATTCATGATAAAAACCCTACAGAAAATTGGAATAGATGGTCTTTATCTCAATCTGATAGAAGCCATCTCTGACAAACCAACAGCCAACATCCTACTAAATGGTCAAAAACTGAAAGCTTTAACTCTAAAATCAGGAACAAGACAAGGATGTCCATTATCACCACTCCTATTTAATATAATTCTGAAAATATTAGCCAGAGCAATTAGAAAAGAGCAAGAAATAAAAGGAATAAGGATAGGAAAGAAGAAGTTAAATTATCATTATTTGCAGATGACATAATACTCTACACAGAAAACCCCAAAAACTCCACCAAATGCCTTCCAGATTAAATAACCAAATTCACTAGCGTAGCTGGATACAAACTCAATACTCAAAAATCAATAACATTCCTGTACACAAATAGCAAACTTACTGAGAGAGAAATTAGGGAAATTGCACCTTTCACAATAGCATCAAAAAAAGAGAAATACTTAAGAATTACTCTAATGAAGGAAGTGAAAGATCTTCACATTGAAAACTACAGTACTTGGAAAAGGAGATCAAAGAGAACATCAGGAAATGGAAAGATAGTCCTTGTTTTTGGGTAGAAAGAACCAATATAGTGAAAATGGCCACACTTCTGAAACTGTTATACAGATTTAATGCAATCCCAATCAAAATACCAACAGCATACATCACAGAATTAGAGAAAATAATCCTAAAATTCATTTGGAACCAGAAGAGACCCAGAATAGCAAAAGCAATTCTGGGTAACAAAGGCGAGTCTGGGGCATCACAATCCCCGACTTAAAATTATACTGTAAAGCTACTGATTAAAAGCAGCATAGTACTAGGAAAAGAATAAAATAAAACTAATTGGAGGATGTATTTAACAGATTATAAGATGAAGAAATAACTCCAAAAACACTCAGCCACATTATTTTTGACAAAAGAGACAAAAACCTTCACTGGAAGAAAAATAACCTTCTAAATAAATGGTTCTGGGAAACCCGACTTTCCATATGCCAACAATTAAACCTATACGTATCTCTCATCATGCACTAAAAAATCAAAATGGATAAAAGATCTAAATACTAAAACAGAAAAACTAAATCTGCTGGAAGACAGAATAGGTAGAACTCTTGAAGACATAGGTGAAGGCCAAGACTTTATGGGCAATACCCAAGTTGAGGCCTAATCCTGACTGGTGTCCTTATGAGAAGAGGAAATTTGGGTACACAAAGGGCTACCAGGCATGTGCCCTCACAGAGGGAAGTTCATGTGAGGATACAGTGAGAAAGTGGTCACCCGCAAACCATGGAGATAAATCTCACAAGACACCAAATCATGGATACCTTAGTGTTGGACTTGTAGCCACAGACTAAGAAAATAAATTTCTTTTGTTTAAAAAAGGAAAAGAAATATTACAAAGAATCAACAACTGGGATCTCATTATATTAAAAGACTTTTGCACAGCAAAGACCACCAACAGAGTGAAGAGACAATGCACAGAATGGGAAAAAAAATTTGCTTGCTGTTCCTCGGACAAAGGACTACTTATCTAGAATATATAAAGAACTCAAGAAAGTCAGACCCCACATATTTAAAGACCCAATCCAAAAATGCCAAAAATGGGCATCTGAAATGAATAGACACTTCTTAGATGAAAAGGTACAAACAGCAAATAAATATATGAAAAATGTTCAACATCACTGGTTGTTCAAGAGTTACAAATTAAAACAACACTGAGATTCCATCTCACTCCAGAAAGAATGGCTATTATCAAGAAATCAACCAATAACAAATGCTGGCAGGACTGTGGGGAAAAGAGAACCCTTCACTGTTTGTGGGAGTGTAGATTGGTGCAACCACTGTCGAAATCAGTGTGGAGATTCCTCAAAAAACTAAGACTAGAAGTTCCATTTGACTCAACTCTTCTCCTTCTTGGTGTCTTCCTGAAAGAATTAAAAGCATCATACCACAGGGATATATGCACACCCATGTTTATAGAAGGACTATTTGTAATAGCTAAATCTTTGTAACAGCCCAAATGCCCAGAGATGGATGAATGGATAAAGAAGATGTGGGTTTATATATATATATAAACATTGCGTGTGTGTGTGTGTGTGTGTGTGTGTGTGTGTGTGTGTGTATACTACTCTGCCACAAAGAGGGTTAAGCTCAAGACATTTCTAGGTAAATGGATGCACCTTGAAACCATACTCTTAAGTGAAATAAATCATGCACACATTTTTAAATATCGAATTGTTTGTTTGGTATGAGAAACTAAAATGGTAAACAAGGGCCAAAATGTATAGTAGGTACTAGGAAATAGGAAGAGATTGTTCAAATGGGAAAGGGAACAACAGAGCTGGAGGGGGAAAGGAAGGAATGGAGAAGAAAGAAAAGGAGAATAGAAGGAAAAAATGGAAACAATGCTTTGCAAATGAGAAGGGGAAGAACAGTAGAAGGGAGGGGAGAAGATTGGTGGAAAAAGAAGAATTAAGACATATTATTTCCAGGTATAGATACCCTATGATGAATGCGATTATTATGCATATCTGACATGTACCAATAAAATTAATTTTGAAAAAAAAACTCAAGTAGTTCTTCTGTGTGCATACACCTCCTCTGGACTCATGTTCTATGCCCTACCTTCAGGGTCCTGGAGGGACTTGAGTGTAGCGATAGGTCTACAAACAAAGAAGGATACTAAGTGTGGGTTATGAGGAAAATTAGTGTTGTCTTGCTTAGCAGCTGCCTCAGAGGAATCCTTTACAGTTTCTTCAGGCAGTGCAGTGTTAAAATCTTCATAGTGAGGGGGAAAGACTGAATACAGGTGGAGGTAGGTCTTTCAACTGAGCACAGAGAAGTCTATGCCATTAGCAAAAAAGACCCATCAGAATTTAGGTGCTTAGTGTCCCCTGGTTCATTTGGATCTTTCCATATGTCCCCATTCCAAATTTCAAGAAGCTTCATAATCGATATATTTACTTTAAGAAAGAAATCCTTTGGCACTGGAAGTTCAACTTGCATTGCAAGCTTGCCAGTTATGGAATGAGATTCTGCCTTTACTTTTCAGAAATAATCCGTGTTTACAGAAGATAAGGGTCAACTTCAAAGTACACATAGAAATTTTCAAGTTAATAATTCAAGTCTTGAGCTGTGAATTTTAATCCCTTTACTCATGCTTTTCTTTTCCACTTTAGTGATATTAAGAACATCTAATCCATATCATTATGTTCATAATTCTGATAAAAATCCCATATATATGATATCTAACTCCTTGAATCTTCAGTAGTATATTGGAAGCAGTGAATCGTGTTTCGCATATCTCCATTACTAGCTCATGCCATGGGCAACCGGTGCTCTCTGAAATCTAATAAGATCTGAGTACCAATTGCAGAAACCTCAGAAATCTTTAAAAATATTTTCTTTAAAACCAGTCTCACTACCATTTCTCTATTAGTCAAGAGTCTCCTGAGAAAAAGTACAAAAAAGCGTGGATGGATGGATGGATGGATGAATAGACTCTGTGTGTGTGGGTGTGTATGTGTGTGTAAGGAGGAGAGAGAGAGAGAGAGAGAGAGAGAGAGAGAGAGAGAGAGAGAGAGAGAGAGAGAGAGAATCTCATGTAATTATGATTGTGGAAGTTGATAGATCCCCTATATCTGCATGCCTCAAGCTGGAGACTCAGGCAAGTTGATGTCATAGTAGTTGTGGTCAAGTCTAAAGGTAGCAAGTTAGGAGGAATTTCCTCATTCACGGGAGAGTCAGTTATTGTCCTACTCACATTTTCGACTGGTTGGATGGAACTCTCTCATGTTTGGGGAGACAATCTGCTTTACTCAGTTTACTGATTAAAATGATAATCTCATCCAGAAGCACCCTCAGAGATACATTAAATAATATTTGTCTTAATTTCTGGGCACAGGATGTTGTAGTAAAATTGATACAGAAATTAGCCATCATTAGGGGCATAAACATATTACACATTGTTAAACTGATTATACCTTCAAAAAACATTTATGGCACTTCTAGTTTTTCACTATTAAGGTAAAACTCATAGGAATGTTTGTGTATATGTATATTTTAAATGAATATAAATTTTCATTTCTCTCAGCAATGAAATTTGATTGCTTGGTGGTATGATTACTGTAGCAGTACAATTAGCCTTCATATCTCATAGACTGTTTAACTGTTTTTCTTTGTCAAAATTATTTTACCTGTTTGAGAGCCTTTGCCTGTCTGCATAAAATTTTGAGTAACTTTTACATAGCTACAATAAACCTTGGTAGGTTTTGATAGACTCTATTAAACTTGCAGATCAATTTGAGAAGAATTCACATATCCTGATTAATTAATGTGGTATGTGTGTCATAGTACTTTAATATTCTTTAATTTCTTTATAATATGTGAGCTTCCACTGTGGAGATTCTGTAGGTATTCTGTGACTTTCATACATAAGTATTTAATAGACTTTGAAGAGATTGTGTTTCTTTGGCTGTTTTTTTTTAAATTTTCATTTCTACAGGTTTATTTTTAGTATATAGTGTTGTGATAGGTTTTTGCTTGCTAACCTTGTGTCCTGCAATATTGACTCACTAGTTGTAAGCACTGTAATTTATTTGAGAATTTTATCGTAGATAATCATGTTATGCAAATAAGAACAGTTGAATTTCTTCCTTCCATATCTGTATAGTCTCTGATTTCTTGCTTTTTGTGGCTGAAACTTTAAATTCCTTGTTGGATTATAGGGTGAAAGTGGATATCATTGCTTTATTTTTGATCTTTGCATGAAAATATTCAGAGCTTCACAATTAAGCATGGTTGTTGTTTTTTAGATAATACTTTTCAAGCTGAAATAGTTCTATTTCTAAATTACTGAGAGTTTTTTTTCCATAAATGGGTGTTAAAATTTTGGGGGGAGTGCTGGGGATCAAACTCAGGGCCTTGTGCTTGCTAGGCAAGCACTCTATCATTTGAGCTAAATTCTCAACACCAGGGTGTTAAATTTTGTCAAATAATTTTCTTCATATTTCTTGAAATTATCATTACATGTCCATTATTTAGCATATCGATGTATTTGATCTACTGATTGATTTTCAAGTTTGAAGAAGCCTCGCATACCCCAAATAAGTACCACTTTTTTATGTTACATAACCACAACCATTCCTTCACGCATTGTTGAATTAAATTTGTTAGTACTTTAGTAGGAATTTTTAGATCCAGTTTTATGAGGGGTATTTTATCTTTTCTTTTCTTTTTGTATCGCCTTTATCTGTTGTCTGAAAGCGATTGTATAAAACTTGTGCTAATTTTTCTTTAAATATTTGTTCGAATTCTCCAGTGAAACTCCCTGGGTCTGTAGGTATTATTTATGGGAGTTATGTAGTTATTAGTTCCACCTTGTTAATATTAATAGTACTATTGAGACTATTTTAATTATCTTGGTTGTATTTTGATAGTTGTAAATAGAATAATTGGTCTATTTTTCTTAAATTGTTGAATTTATTAGTATAATGTTTTCCACAGTGTACAATTGTTATCGTTTTTATTGCTACATGGTCTTTAGTGACATCTCTTTTGTTCCTGATACTGATTCTTCATGTATTCTATTTTTAAAATATTTTTGTCAGGCTTGGAGGATAGTTGTATTGTTTCTATTAATTTCTGAACAAGCTTCTTTCACTGATTTCCCTTATTATTTTATTTCAAATCTTACTAAAATTTATTCTAGCATATTTTATTTTATAGACTTTGATTATGTTGGCTTTATTTTGCTTACCTTTTTATAGTGTACTGAGGAAAACTATTGATTTGAGAATCTTCATTTTAATGTAAACATTCAGTGCAAAATATTTTTCCTGCTTTAGCTGCATCCCAAATATTTTAATAATTTGGTTTTGTATACATTCATATGTGTATCTATCTATGTAATATATACACATATATGTACACTATATCTATAATATGTGTACTGTATGTATATCTATACATATGTATATATGTATGTAGATATACATTTATAATATAGTATCTATGATATATGTATTCTTTAACTCATAAGAATGTGGTGATTTCAGTCAGGCGTTGTGCACACCTGTAATCCCAGCTACTCAGCAGGCTGAGGTAGGAGAATCACAAATTCAAGCCCATCCTGGGCAACTTTAATGAGACCCTGTCTCAAAATATAAACTAAAAGGTCTGAGGAAGTAGCTCAGTGATAGAGCACTTGCCTAGTATGTGTGAGATGCTGAGGGAGCTCCTTACCTAGTACCAAAAATAGTGTCTAGAGATTTTCCAGTGTCTTTATTCTAGTGGTTTAATATTTGATTTTGTTATGTCTAACCACACATTTTAGGTTTAAATTCTTACATACAAATGATCCTTGTCTTCACCATAAAATAACACCTGCATAAACCCATTGCAAGCTGTAAATATTTAAGTAAGATATATGGAACGATTGTATGAATACTCATGATTAGCATACACTGTTAAAAGTGCAAACATAACTGTTAATAAGCCAGGCACCATCAGTACATATTGTGCTTGGTTTTATGGTCCAGGTAAAGGTCAGTCTTGGGGAATCTTCCACTGAAAACAATACACATTCTCTTCTTGGTGGGTGGAATACTCTATCTACCCTCATGTTCTGCATAATGAATGTTTGGCTAAATGAGACACTGCATACTTGATAATGTTACCATAATAAGATTAATTGAGCTGAAAATTTTATATCATCTAAGGACTTTGTAGCCACAACAATGTCATAACATAACACATTACTGAAATTTTTGTGGTGATTTTGGTGTAAACAAATCTATTGTTCTGCCATTCATCTGAAAGTATAGCGAGACAAGACGGCACATAATACTCGCTAATGATTATGTATTTATTATACTATGCTTTTAATCATTAATTGTAGGGTCCTTCAACTTATTAAAAATTACTGTAAAATAGTATGTCATGTTATACTGGCAAGAGACAGAAAAATCTTATGTTTACTGTGTCTCTTGATTATATCAAGAGGCTACGTCAAGAGGGCTGGGGATTTGGCTCAAGTGGTAGAGCACTTGCCTAGCAAGCACAAGGCCCTGGCTTTGATCCATAGCACCACCACACAAAGTGATTGATATGTCCACCATGTAGGTTCATGTAGGTACATTCTTTCATTTTCATATAATAATGAAATCCTTTCATGACACATTTTTAACAACATGTCTCCAGCATTAAGTGACTTAGGGTTATGTGTTTATTTAAATCCTCTTGCTTGAAAGTTTTATTCATATCTTCTATGTTTTTCTATGATAAATTCGAAGATATCAGGGTTGTTTAAAAAAAAACGGACAGGACTAGGAGAAGCAGTGACATACACTAGGTAGTGTTTGGACAGTGTTAAGTAAGGGATCCTTTAAGAGAGTAGTGTGAGGTTGCCATAAAGAAGATGGAAAAGGCAAGGAACTTCAGGATAGAATAAGAAAATGGAGAGGGGCTTAGGTAAGAACAAGAGATTGGAGAGAAGTTTGTGTGTTTATGTGATGTCACTCAACAGCTAAATGAGGACTCTTCAGGCCAGAGAGCACCAAATAGCAGTAGAGGTTTGAAGTCTTTTATAGCTATAAGGTTTTTCCTGTATATTATTAGTAGGTATTGGGTGCAGTTCTATGGGGTATGCAAAGTAAATGGGCTTTAAATGACCAAAAATATATTATGTGTTTATTTTAAAGTGATTAGCAGTGTACACATTTGAATTTGGCACCAGTAGGATTTGGGCTAATTATCCTAGCCTGCTCTCTAGAAATAAAAAGCATCATGACCATTATTAGTTACCTTTCTAGAGTCAATGGTTTTCAAGAGAGCAGATTTAATACAGGACAAATACAAGTTACACATTCACACAAAAGCCAAATGCAGGAAGAGTGCCAAAAGTCTATCTATGCACTGGAGACCTGAAAGGTCCAATCAAGGGCTGAGAGCCCACGGCAATGTCCCATATATATCCGTGTCTGTACTAAAAGACTGAAGGAATCTATACTGGAACTAGGACATAATGCTTGCAGCTGAGATGAAGACCAGCGCTCCATAAAGTGAACAGCAGCCATCCCTGACAACAGCCACACCTGAGCTACTTCTGCAATGAGAACAGCTGAGTTCCCTTCAGGAGAACCAGCCCTAACAGAGCTTCTCCTGGCAAACAGCCCCACCTATCTTCTGCTCCCATTCTCCTTTATGTTGTGTTGGCAATAACCTTCAGGTAGATCTTCTACACCCAGAACCACACCAACTCAGTTCAGCTGGGCATTCCTGCTCAAGTTGGCCACAATAATAAGTCCACCCCAGGGACCAATAAAATGAAGCCATCTCTGTTCCATTCATAGAACACTGTGAAATTTCTGAACAGTTGTAGGTTTATGTCTTTCAGAAACTTTTAAGTCTTCAACCAAAATTGTGGATTTGTATAATGTTCAGCTCTTGTTCTTTTGGTTTTTGTTTTATGTTTTGAGGTTCTTTTGTCTACTGCATACACATTATTGCTTTAGTCAGTTTCTGTCACTGGGACAAAATACCTGACATCCACAGCTTAAGAGAGGAGAAATTTATTTTGGTTTACAGTGTCACTGGATTCATTCCAGGCCATTTGGCTCCAAGGCAGAAATGGTATTGCAGAACAGCATGGCAGAAGAAAGCAGTTTATGGCATAGTAGCCAGGAAATGGAGAAAAAGAGAACACGGATGGTGACAAGAACACACGCTTCCGTATATATCCCCAGTGACCTGTCCCTCCTACCAGACTATACCTTTCAAAATGTGAGACTTCTGGGGGACATTGTATATATGGAACTTAGCATTCTACCCCTGGACCCCAAAAGGCTCATGCCCAGCTTATTAGGCAAAATGTGTTTAGTGTATCTCTAAGAGTTTTCAAAGTCTTAACAGTTCCAGCATTGCTTAAAAGTTTAAGTTTTCTCTGAGGCTCAAGTCAGACTCTCAGCTGGGAACCCTTATAAACATCAAAAAGTAAGTTAAATACTTTCAGTATAAAATAGCAGTGGGCAAACTCTCCTATTCCAAAAGGGAGGAATAGGGGAATAGACTGAAATGTGACCAAAGCAAGACTGAAATCCATCCAGGCGAACATTACATCCTGGACCAGCATGTCCAGCACCAAAGGCAAGTTGTGGTGAGATGTGAACCAGATGTCTTGTGCATTTCCATCTCTATGGCCTAGCTAGTGAAAGCCCACATGACTTCTCTCTTGAGATGGTTCCACTCACTGCTCATGGCTATACATGGCAAATGGTCCAGGTTTCCAGCATCTCCAACTTCAAGATGTCTCAACTGCACCTTTGCCTTCACTATCAGATGTATACACTTCCCCCTCATGGATTCCTGGAAGGAATTGTGACCCTGCCACAACTTGTTTGGCCTCCCAGATCTTCTTCTGAAATCTGGATGAAAGCCTCCATGACTTGGTAACTGTTGCATTCTGCATTACTGAAAAACCATCCACAAATGATCCCAAAATCAATAACTGCCAGTCTGAGCAAGAGCCAGGCTCCCTTTGAACATGGCTCCAGCAGCCTCTGAGAGCTTAGACAGCTGAACTCAGGTATACAGTTCCCTAGGTGGCCATGAATGAACCAGCATTTCATGGAATCTCTTCTCAGATTTACAGTCCTGTACCCTTGAACCTGTGATAGTTGGTATCTTGCTGACTTCTGAGATTCTCTCAAGACTTTTTTCTCTTGTCCTTGCATAAAGTACTTTACTTCTCTTGATGCTGATTATTACAGCAAACATGAGGTCCTGTACCCCAACGTTGCAGGCACTTCCTTTCTGGTGATTCTGCAAACTTTACATCAATCAGCTCTAGTATTTGCTCCTGTAGATCTGGCTAAAAGCAGCCAGCATTAACCATTTCAGAGCCTGAACACTGGATTGCCTTGAGCTTTCCTCTGCTAGATTAATTAGTCCACTATTCTCGATTTCACTTGAAAAATCTCAGGAAATGAGCAAAATGTAGGCAAATGTTCTGCCATAGTGTAAAACACATGGCCTGTTGTCTAACTGCAGGTGAAGACCTTGTTTCCAGCAGAAACCTCCTAAATCTGGCTTTTACTGTCCACTTTCCTATTAGCATTTGATCTTCTGACTTCTGACCATCATTTCACATTAAGTGCTGCACACAACATTCTAGGTCTTTACTAGCCTGCATATCTAAGCTTTTCCAAACTCCCCTGTAAATCAGCTCCAAAGGGTTTTGAATGACACAGACACCTAACAGTGTTCCAGTGAAACCACTCCTGGTACCAAGTGTTTGCATTAACCTCTTTCCTTTTGCAGCAAAAAGGAAGAGAGATTTATTTTGGCTCACAGTTTCAGTGGATTCTGTTCATGGCAACCTGGCTGTAAGGCAGAAATAGCATGGCAGAACGCATGGCAGGAAAGCTACTCATGACATGGTGGCCAAGAAGTGGAGAGAAAGAGGAGAGGCCAGTGACCAAAATTCACCCTTCTAAATCAAGCCCCCAGTGAGCTATCCCTTTCTCACCAGACCCAGCTCTGAACACATGACATTTTGGGGAACATTTTATATCTAAACCATAGCAATTATGACAATTATATATTTCGGTTGGATTATACCTTTATTGTTACATAATGTCTATACTTATCTCTAATCCTTTTCTTTACTCTGAAGTTTATTCATCAGATATTGATCCAACACTTCCTTTCATTTTTAAATTTGTTATTGCATATTTCATCCATCCTGTTAATTTCAATATTGTCATTGAATTTGAAGCCATTTTCTTAAAATAGTATATAGTTGAGTAGTGCTTGTTATTTTTGTTAGCTTGGCATAAATCTTCCTTTAAATTAATGCCTTTAGATGATTTAAGACAATTATTGATAGGTGAAGACTCATGTCTCTCATTTTATTATTTGTTTTATGCTAGTCTCCTCCCTCCTCCCTCCATTTCTTGATCCCCTTCAATTTACAAAAGATCTATCTCCCTCTTTCCTACTATCTTTTATTTTGTACTTTAATTTGTATTTTGGGTTTCTCCAACAAAGAAATCATACAATATTTAATCTCGTGTGTCTGATTTAGTTCACTTAATATTATGACCTCAAGGTGCTTCCAATTTCCTAAAAATGATTCAAGTTTTTCATTCTTTATAGCAGAGCAGTACCTTATTGTGTATAAATACTAGTTTTTCTTTATTCATTCATGTGTTAATGATCATATTCTTCAAAAAACTAAAAGTAGAAATTCCACTCAACCCAGCTATTTCCCTTCTAGGTATCTTCCTGAAACAGTTAAAGACATCACATTATAATAATACACATATACTCATGATAGCAGCACAACTCATAATACCTAAATCTTGGAAGTGGCCTAGATTCACTAGTTTTAAATACTATTGTTTTGATCATCATATTATGTTACACCTTTTATTTTATTCATTAAATGTAATTGATGAGTTAATGAAGTCAAATGAATTTATCTATATTTCTTCTCTTTCTGTTATTCTCTTCTCTTCACTGTTCCAGTATTCTTTATTTTATCACTTCCTTTCATTTTAAATAATTTCTGTTAGTATTCTTTGACAGTGGGTCTGCTGGTAACAAGTTCTTTTAACTTTTCTTTATGTATGTGTGTCTTTATTTCCTCTTCTTTCCAGAAACATTGTTTCACACAATTCTCAGTACTTTACTTTAAGCACTTGAAAAATTTGTCATTTTCTTCTTGGCGCCAGAGTTTTAGATGAGAAATAAATTATAAGATGAAGTGGTATACATTTACAATTTGTAGAGATTTTAGCTCTTTCTGATTGTTTTCAAAACCTATTTTGTTCTTTAATTTATAGGCACTTATTTATGTGCCTTGGTAGTGAATTTTATTTGGGTTACTTATGTGAGCTTCATTCAACATCTGGAATTTGTATGTCTTTCACCAAATTTAAGGAACGTTTTGATACTATTTTTTCAAGTCTGATTTTTTGTTCATTTCCCATCTCTGTCTGTTCTATTTTATCTGGTTCTGTTTCTGCTGGTATATCCTGAAAAGACAGAATTATTTTTACCTATGTAGTTCCTCTAGGTGATAGAAGACATCCTCCATCCCTTTAAGACAAAATTTCCTTCTAGGCGAGAGGAGATGAACTTGACAAGACAATTTAGGATGTAAGGGCTAAATAGGAGTGCCACAAATAACATGAGCAGTGGCCAGCAAGAGGCATAAGCCAGGATGCCCAGCCATAGAAGCTGTTCTAATTTAACCAAGAGTTATCTAACTCTTTCTTGTTATATGTTTTGTTTTCTGGGGGATTTTTTTAAGCTATTGGACTATATTTTTGAACACTCGACTTATTTGTATAGAAACAACACCCTTTGTTCAGGAAGAGGCAAAGTCTCCCTTTTTTAGCAGTAAGTTGGGTTCTCTTCTGTTTTGGAGGGTGACCTCTGCTAAGGAGTCTACCTGATCTTGTAAGGCAGCCAACGATGTGGCTACTCTTTCAATGTCTTCTGAGAAGTCTTAGGCAGCTTGTGATAGTAAGCAGCGGAGGAGGCTCTCTCTCCTATCCCATTGCTGATTTCAGCTGACACCTCAACTCAATCAGTAAAAGAATTACTTGGATGACTTTCTTTGCCCTTTCTTATGCCTTTAAGGGGACCAAGAGTGATTGAATCCATCAGTCTACAAATGGTAACAGTACCCCTATACCAGCCTCTGACCCAAGAAGATCTAGTAGTGATGCTCTATAGCTTAAAGAAGCATCAAAAGTGGGGAATGAGGAGAGATCCAGATCACTGAGAAAGAAAATTCCAAAAACAGGCATCTTTGCTTCTGTAAACTTCTTGCTACATAGATAAGAAAATGGCTGATGATTTCCCATAACCACAAGCCCTTGTGTGCTACAAGATAAACTGACTTGGCTCCTGCTTAGAAAGCCCCACTCCCCGCTTTTGTGGCCTTTTAACCTTCCCACTTTTCGAATTTCTGCACAAGAGCTTGAACGGGAAAACCCAGGTGGAAAACTCTCCACTTGAAAGGAAGGGCTCTATTTAAACCCTGCAGTGTCTGTGCTCAGGGCTCAGACTTCAGAGTGCTAACTCCTCTGGGCCCATTGATGTTAGGCAAATTCTATCTTACAGTGATGCTTCGCTGCTCAGTATGTGTAGGTGAATGAAGAGATTCTTCACCCATGTATAAAAATAATTCTTCCTGGGACCGGCCCTTTTTGAACCTGATCACCTAGTCAGTGCCATCCAGCTACCCGGGCAGGTAGTATTTCTAGCTGGAGAAAGGGATTCTCCAGGCTACAGTGATGAAGTGCACTTTTTGGTCCGGATATTTGTTGTTCAGAAAACCCTGGAAGATTATCTCTAGTTGTGGTAAAGACTTCTCAGACTCGTGGGAACAAAGGGTACGTCTAGGTCTGGTGAGTTACAATGGAGGCATCTCCCTTTCTTGAAACATCTGCCTCCTACCCACAGTGTCCAGACAGAGGAGTAGAGCCCCGAACTGGTAGTCATCATGACTTGCCAGGCTGGATGCTCCTTGTGTTGGGATCCCTTCTGTCAATGTGAATTCTACGTGGTAATAATAGAATCTCATATCTGGCAGAGATTAATGTTTCCCCTGACAATTTATTCTCCATTGATTAGTGATCAAGGCCCCTGCCACTGCTTTACAGTTGTCTAGTGTTGTTGTTATAAATGCCATTATACCCTGGGGAGTGATGATCTTATCTAACTGTGGTATTTAAGGTGAAGTGTCAACTTGACTGCATTTGGTTTCTGTCTGGGAGATCAGGGGAGCACTTCTGGGTGTCTCTAGGTAAATAATGGAGTCATGGTCTTAGGATCTAGATCTGGTCCCTCACCCCTTCTACTTTGACAGTGTCTCCCTGCTCTGTTTTTCTATCAACATGGACTAAGAGTCTTTGCTCTGCTGTATCCTTCTGCCATAATAGTTTTGCCTTGAAGCCTACTGACCATGAACTGAATGAATCCCATAAAACTGTGAGCCAAATTAAATGTATTCTTCTTTGAGTGTAAGTGTTGGGTATTGTGTCTCAGTGATCAGAAAGCTGACTAATACAGAAAATAGGTAACAAGAGGGGTTGCGGCTGTATCTAACAGTCTAATGGGATTCAGAAACCATTGAGTTTGAGGATTTGTGAATTTGGAAAGTCTTAGAGATGGGGGATAGAGATTCTCTACAATGATATAAGCAGAACATGGTGGTGGTGATTCTGGCAAGAACTCAGAGGACCACAATGCTGACAGAAATGTGGACAGTAAATGCAAGCCTCATGAAGTTTTGATTGGAAATGAAGACTATATTGGGAAATGGACTAGAGGCCATATGCCATCTCTTCTGGCAAAAAAAGAGCATTTACATTTTGCCAATGTCTGAAAATTTTGTGGGAGACTGCAATTAAGGGAGGTGGACTGATTTATTTGGCTCAGGAAATTCAAAGACACTCAAAAATTCAGACTATCGCATGGGTAACTCTGCCTGTATATTGCCAGATTTACAGTGAGAATGGGGGGGGGTGGCAAAAAAGCAGAACAACAACAACAACAAAATAGCAAACTTAAATTTTGACCCAAAAGAAAGCACATGTAAATTTGAAACCAAAAAATGGTGGCTGCTGAAAAGATGATTAAGGTTAAAAAACAAAACAAAACAAAACAAAACAAAACAGTCCTGTATATCTTTGTTCAAAGGAACAGATACCTGTCCGTTTTAATAAAATGACTTACTTTTTTACACAAAATATTTATACTCTTTTGAGTTTTTTCTTCATTTAATACTACAGACTTGAAATCACTCATCAGGTTTATAGAGTTTTACTTATATAGTAATTCGAAACACTTTTCCTACATACAAAAGTTAAAGAATAGTTAACTCATGTTTTTTTTTTTTTTAACTAGTATTTGGTTTTATTTATTTTCTTTTAAATTTGTATCTCTACATTTTCATTTTAGTCTTGTGCGTATTGTAAGGTATAGACTCATTCATCTTTGCACCATTTACTAAAAAGCCTATTTTTATTGAAGTAATTAGAGTTGTAATGGTTCATTTGGAAGAGCTGGTAGTTTATAACTTGAAAACCAAGGAACTATATCAGGATAGCATAAAGTAATGCAAAGGACACACCTACCACTGTAGAGTAAACTGCTATAAGCTGGAGTAAGGAGTCAGAATTACCTCTGGAGTTAGGTTCAGTTATGTCTAAAAATTGAGCCCTGGGGGATAGACATGAGAGGATTTCGTTTGATGAAGTAATATAGGCAAGACAAAGAAATGTGGGTTTTATTAGCAGAAATATTTGAAAACTTCCATGAAACAAAATAATAAAGAGTTTCAATGAATAATTTTTTTCTTGCAATGTGAGCATCATTGTTGTAGGCTTTTTGAGGTAGAGGGCAAAGAAGAAAGCAAAAGATAGGGTGTAATATTGCTTTATAAACTGACAGTTTGGGATTTTATTTCATGGACTTTCATTTTATGGCAGTTTATGATCATAATAATCATGTAGCTAATGTTCTGTAATTCAATTACTGCACTGTTGCAGACATTAACAATAACGTAGCAGATCTGAAGAGCAGTGGCACAAATGGATAATATTCATATTTCAGTTAGCTACAGCCTGTTGCATAATTACTTAAGATAAGTTGCCATTTGTATAAAAAAGCTGCAGTGGCACTGAATTGCAACAATTAATTTTGTTACTAATGCATCCCTTCGAAGATGGTAGGAGGCATTAAAGGAAATTTATGGAACAACTGAGGATATATATTTTGTCAGAAATCACCATGATTCAAAAATATTAGTGTTCATGATATTTTAGGGTAAAATAATGCTTCATCTTTGACTATGTCTATATTGTATTGTACATATGAATCCTGTGATTTACTCTGTATTTATTTGGTGCTATCTTTGATAAAATTTCCCCAATTTTGAAATGGGATTATCATGATAAACATGGAAGTTACTCTCTGTCCTTAATTTATGTAACTTTTACCTGGTGAAAGTTATACTCATTTTAACTGTTTTTATGAGGAAAGCATTAGCAGTTTAAATGATCTATTTTTTCTGCTGATTTTAATTGTTAATTAAAATAATTGAGACTCATTAGGTTTTAATGATTTTATTCTGAGAAATAATATGTGATAAATTTGTAAAAAATTAAAGCTTGAGTATGTTAACTATAGTACTTTACCCATTCTGTATTTTAATTATGCGTGTTTAATGAACTTTTAGATAAGAGTGCATCATTCCAGAAAAATATATATTTAATTTTCTTTGGGATAGATATTTATTAGAGTTATATCACAAATTTGCATTGAACCATTAGAGTTTCTTATATTTTGTGGGCTGTTTTGTACTTTACTATTAGGGATGTGTGTGTATGTACGTGTGTGAATATATATGTATGAGTGTGTGTGTGTGTGTGTGTGAAATTATTCTAAAAGCATAGTTAGTTTTAATTCTGAAAAGTACACAGTGAAAGGTCGAAGAATATGTCACATCAAACTATGCCATTTGGTATAGGGATTATTTCGAGCTAAAGACTTGAAATACAGTACATGCAAGGTCATTGTAATCTCTACGTTAATTCTTAAAAACAGGCGATAAAATGTCCATATGAGAGCTTTTCTCATTGTGCCAGTAAAAAGGAAACATTCTTCAACAGGGACTCCCAACTGAGAGAATTTTGTACAAATAGACTTTGTGAAATAAGTTTTCTCTTCTGTTATCCTCGTCACATAATTTAGTTACTTCTCTACAATTGTCTCTCTTCGTTTGAGTTTTGCCATTTCTTTGGGTCTTCATTTCTTTATGAGGGCTCCTGTGTCAAATAAAATTTATATTAATATTGTAGGCTTTTATTTTGTTAGTTTATCATATGTCACTTCCCAGCCTGGGCAACCCGAGAGGGTAAGAGTAAATTGTCGCCTTCCCTGAAAGTTTACAAATTTCCATGAAAGATGGTTCTCTCTTATAGTCCGGAAGCAAAAGTGGCCCCAACTGGATCATAGTTAAACCTATATGTAATTGAAAATAAACTACTGGTTATAAAACATTACCTAAATGACTATCTCTTGTTATTATGGATTATGGAATACTTCTTTATAACGTGCAGAACACTTAGCACAAAGCTGGGTACAATAGATACTCATTAAATTCTTATTGATTATGTGGTAAGTCTGCATTAAAATGCTTATAAGATTTTTATAAGGAATCTAGAAACAGATAATAGCACTTTGTGAAAGGTGTAAGTATAATTCAATAAAAGATATCATTACAGTAATAATACTCTCAGTAGAATGTTACAGAAAAGAAAATCTCATTCTTTATCTTTCTCTTGTAATTTGATATCTTCACTTTTTATATTAGGCCATTGATACTTGGAAAGAACCAATGTCTCACATGACAAACTTTGAAGCCACTACCATAATGGCTCCATTAGTGATCTTGTATGACCTCTTCTGTTTGTTGGAGTTAATCATAAGTTATTGTTAATATTGCCTTCATTGTCTTCAGAAGGGTAATATTATATAATGCTTTAGTGATGTTTTAATGGGATCTTATGACACCACTTCGGGGAAAGTTACTTAACTTCATATGTAACCATGATTCATTTCACATTCAGACACGTACTTTTCAGCCATTCTGGAGTCCATAGTCCTCTGGAAATAAGAGTAATTGAAAGATTGGTATCCTGTGCTCTTCATAAATTAACGTGCGTCATTTCAAAATGTAAATCAATATTCATAATTTAACATAAACCAGAGAAATGCATAGGGATGAGAGAAAAACTGCTGAGGTAATAAAGGTACACTTATTAGGCTGAAATTAAAAATAAATGCTGCATTATGCTAAAACCCTAACTGAACAATATAAAAGTAAATTTGAAGTACTTTGTGTTACTTATTTTTATAGAATGAAAAGCATATTAAAATAGTTTACATTTGCAACTAGGAGGGCCATTCCAATTCTATCTGATTGCAGTTCCTATCCGAGATTTTACTGAATCTTGGGTCAACATTACTCACTAAGTAATAACTATCCATAAGTGTTAATTATATTATTAAATTATGCTTTGCTTTTTATGTGTAGAAACATTTTGCTTTTTGAACATCCTAATGCCCGATCTCAGTGTCAATTACTATGTATATAAAGCATCTTGATTAAAGTACAAAAGATGATGAAATAAGTGTAATTCCTATTATTGAGGATTTAATATGAGCTTTTAAAACATTTCTTAAACAAATGAAAAAAACTGCATGTATTTTAACTCATACTTGCAGTTGAGCCTACAGAAGTAGAAGTTGCACTCTTTACATTTAAGGAGTGTGCAGTTTACTAAGGAGCGACAAATAGTAAGTAAGGTTGTAATGGAATGAGGGAAGGCTGCTGGGACAATATTGAACTCTTCAATATCCTACATCTGTAAAATCTGATCAATTTGCATGATAGAGAATCTTTCAAACATTTTGAATATTAAAGTTTTTGAAAAGTAGCTTTTCTAAGAAAGGGATTTTTTTTATTTTTCTGGAGATTCAGTCATACTGTTCTGAACACTTGATGGGTCCTCTTATTTATACACCTACCTTCTGTCAAGATCATATTTAAATACTAGATCTGATGAAATAAAGTTAAATTTATGCAGAAGCTTTTTGTTTGATCTGTCTTACCCCGTTTCGCCCCCTCTGAACATGAAAATCTATTGACTAGCACTTGCAGAGGTAAAAGAATGGGTAGTAGGCAAAAAGGAGTCTACCTTTATCTAGGTTTTTTCCCAGAAGCCAAATGAGAGAAAAATCACTTATGAAATGTCAGTATTTAAAAGAAGAGAAGCCCAACATTTCAATGCCTAGTTCATTATTTATTTATTTATTTATTTATTTATTTATTTATTTATTTATTTATTTTTAACCAAGAGCATGTATTGGTACGTTGTATACATAAGGATCACATTTATCATGGTTATTTTATACCTGTACATGATGTATCTTGGTTTTCCTCCCCTCTTCCCTACCCCTCCCTTCCATCCCCCCACCCTTCCCTATTTACAGCAGGTTTATTTAGATTTTCCATTTTTTCCCTTTCACCTTTCTTTCCTTTTCCTCTTCCTTCTTTTCCCGCTTCTCTCTTTCTAGTTCTGCTCTCTTTTGAATATCATCTTTCTTATACCTAATATCTGTTATACCTCTTTGTCCTTGTTTACACTTACGTTTTCTCATATCAGAGAAACAATTCGGGGTGTACTCATGAGTGATTTATTTCACTTAAGAGTATGTTCTCAAGGTACATCCATGTCTCCATGCTTCTAGGTTTCATGAATCACACAGTATTATCTGAAAGAGCAATAACATTATTGTGATGGTGTGCAAAAAACAGTTATAGCCATCACCCTTCAATCACTCATTCCTGGAAGGCATGGAGGATGAAATTTGAACTTGTTACTCTCTTGGAATTAGGGACCACATAGGATGACTTTGGGGGTAATAGGTTTGAAGCAAATATTGCTGTATGGAATAAAGGCATATTTATGAAAAAAAATCCACTGCTAGAGATAGCTAAATCTGACAAGAAAACAAATCTCAGTGTAAGATATCAATTCCTGCTTACCATGAACCTTATAGTACAAGTTAGAGTGGCATTTGGCTACCCTTGTGACCTGTCATACAAGGGATATCAGGGGATATATAATCTTTTAAAATCTTCTCTCTATTCTTTACTGCAGTTACAGAGTAGACATCTCCATAAAATAGGAGAACTGAAGAAAGATAAAACTTTCTCATGCTTCCTGGCATTATCAATTGCATATCTTGGGAGTGCAGGAGGGTGGTAGAAGATAAGAAGAGGATTTTCAAATGACTACGGGGCTAAATATTAACATGAGATAGACAAGACATAAGAACCGAATTAAAAATATTTTCATATCTTTCTTTCGTATGGATGTACACACATATCTGTAAACTAACGCACAAATATACATACACATACCAGCATACAGATATACATGTGCAATGATATTAAGCTAAATGAGTTCATATCTGACGTCTGATTCTTATCCTGTAGGACAAGATTTTATTTTTATTTATTTATTTATTTTACCAAGAGCATGTATTGGTACATTGTATACATAATGGTCACATTCATCATGGTTATTTTATAGCTGTACACGTTGTATCTTGGTTTCTCCTCCTCTTCGCCACTCCTCCCTTCTGCTCCCCCCTTCCATATTTACAGCGGGTTTATTTATATTTTCCCATTTTTCTCTTTCCTCTTTCTTTCCTTTTTCCCTTCTTTCTTTTCCCCCATTCCCCTTTCTAGTTCTCCTCTCTTTTTAATATAACCTTCCTTTTATAGAATATCTATTACACCTCTTTGTCTTTATTTACACTTACGGTTCCGCATATCAGAGAAACAATTGGATATGTACTCATGAGTGTCTGATTTATTTCACTTAGGAGTATGTTCTCAAGGTACATCCATTCACCTACAAATGTCTCTAGTTTATCCTTTTTATGACAAGGTAGTACTCCATTGTGTAGAAAAACCACATCTTCTTTAGCTATTCCTTAGTTGTTGGGAATTTAGGTTGTTTCCAAGACTTAGCTATTACAAATTGTGTTGCTATAAATATGGTTGTGCATATATCACTGTGGTATGATGATTTTAATTCTTCTGGGAAGATGCTCAGTAGAGGAATAGCTGGATCAAATGGAACCTCTAGTTGTAGTTTTCTGAGGAATCTCCATATTGATTTCCACAGTGGCTGGACCAATCTATATTCCCTCCAACAGTGGAGAAAGGTTCCTTTTCCCCACAGCCATGCCAGCATTTGTTATTGGTTGATTTTTTCATAATCACAGTTCTTTCTGGAGTGAGATGGACTCTTAGCATTGTTTTGATTTGCGTCTCTCAAATAACTAGTGATGTTGAACACTTTTTCCTGTATTTATTTGCCATTTTTATTTCTTCATGTGAGAAATGTTTATTCATTTCAGATGCCCATTTTTGGACTGGGTCTTAGAATTTGGGAAGTTTGATGTTTTTGAGTTCTTTGTATATTCTAGATGTCAGACCTTTGTCTGAGGGACAGCTGGCAAAAATTTTTTTCCCAGTCTGTGGGTTTTCACACTGCTCTATTGTTGATTTCTTTTGCTGTGCAAAAAGCCTTTTGATAGGATGTGGTCCCAAGCACTGATTCTTCGTATTGTTTCCCATGCAGTCTGGGTTCTGTTCATAAATTTTTTTCCTACCCCTATGTCTTTGAGAGTTCTTTCTATTCTATTCTCCAGTAGATTTAGTGTTTCTGTTTTAATGTTTAGATCTTTGATTCACTTCGATCTCAGTTTAGTACATAGTGAGAAATGTGTATCTAGTTTTAGTCTTGGCATGTAGCAAGCAAATTTTTTCATCACCATTTGTTAAAGATGCTACCTTTTTTGCAGTGAGGGTGTTTGGCTCCTTTGTCCAAGATGAGGTATTTGAGTGTGTTTGGAATCAAACCTCCCAAATTTAAAGACCCAATCCAAAAATAGACATCTGAAATGAATAAACATTTCTCAGACGAAGAAATAAAAATGGCAAATAAATACATGAAAAAGTGTTCAACATCACTAGTCATTCGAGAGTTGCAAATCAAAACAACGTTACGATTCCATCTCACTCCAGAAAGAACTGTGATTATTAAAAAATCAACCAATAACAAATACCGGCGGGGGTGTGGGCTAAAAGGAACCCTTCTCCACTGTTAGAGGGAATGTAGATTGGTCCAGCCACTGTGGAAATCCGTGTGGCGATTCCTCAAAAATCTACAACTAGAGGTTCCATTTGATCCAGCTATTCCTCTACTGGGCATCTTTCCAGAAGATTTAAAATCATCATACCATAGCGATATATGCACTACTACGTTCAGAGCAACACAATTTGTAGTAGCTAAGTCTTGGAAACAACCTAAATGTCTAACACCTAATGAATGGCTAAAGAAGATGTGTTTTTTCTACACAATGGAGTACTACTCTGCCATAAAAAGGATAAACTAGAGACATTTGTAGATGAATGGATGTACCTTGAGAACATGCTCCTAAGTGAAATAAATCAGACACTCATGAGTACATATCCAATTGTTTCTCTGATATGCGGAACCGTAAGTGTAAATAAAGACAAAGAGGTGTAATAGATAGTATAGAAAAGAAAGATAATATTCAAAAGAGAGGAGAACTAGCAAGGGAGAAGGGGGAAAAGTAGGAAAGGGAAAGGGAAAGAAAGGAGAAAGGGAAAAAATGGAAAAATATAAATAAACCTGCTGTAAATAGGGAAAGAGGGAGCAGAAGGGAGAGGTGGGGAAGAGGGGGGAAAACCAAGATACATGATGTACAGGTACAAAATAACTGTGATGAATGTGCTCATTATGTATACATTGTACCAGTACATGTTCTTGGTAAAAAATTAAAAAAAAAAAAAAAAAAAAAACGAATGTCTACAAAAAGCATCAATTTATGTATACTTTTTCTTTGTTCTTTTGCTTTGGGTGTCATATCTAAAGTATCTACTGAAGGCTTGAGGTCATGCAAATTTACTTCCCTGTTGTAGAAAATTTAAATTTTAAGCTTATGTTTTGATTTTTATCCATTTTGAGTAAATTTTTTTGAGTAAATTTTTAATATGGTATAAGATAGCCACCCAAATTCATTATTTTTATGTATTTTATTTTTCTTATGCAAGATTGTCATGGCTGTTCTTTATGATATTTAGGATTAACTCTTTTACTTTGTCCAAATAAACCATTGTCATTTTGTAGGAATTGTGTTGAATAGGTTGAACATTTAGGATAACAATATTAAGTCATCTGTTCAATCAACATGGAATGAAACTGGCAACTCTCTGCTTACTCAGATCTTGAATTTTTTTAGAAAATTTTTTTTATAATGTTGAATGTAGATCTTGCATTCCATTAGCTAAATTCATTCCAAATAATTTTATTATTTTAGGAACTATTTCAGTACAATATTGGTACTTACAAAAAGATAAATCAGTGCAAAAAGAGACAATCCAGACTATGGTAGTATTTTGTATAAACATTTTATATATATGTAGGCAGTACGTATATGTGTAGAATTTAAATTTAATAGAAAATAAGAAGGATGATTCAATAACTACTTCTGATAAAAATGAATGATGACTATGGAGAAAAAAGTAAAGTTAAATCTTTACCTCAGATTGTATTGTAAAATCGAGGATGAGAAATGCTATTATGCAGAAAAGGAAGAGAGTATTTGATGTACAAGTTAGTAGGGAAACAGATGTTTCTCATGTATTTATTTATTTTAATTGTTTTTATTTAAGGTATGCAACATGATGATTTTATGTATTTATTCGTTTCTGTTTTTGAGATGGGGTCTCACTGTTGCCCAAGCTAGACTTGAATAAGAGGAAGGATTTCTTGTTGGACAGTGTGTCCAAAGTAGTTAGTGAAATGTCATGGGAGGTATTTGAATGGAAAGAGAAGAATCATATGGCTACTGTCTCTATCGCAGAATGATATTAGCCATTTTCCAATGAACTGAAAGGGTTATACTTTTGTCCTAAAAAATATTCACTTCTGCAACAGGTATTGTTTTCATATTTGTTTGTTCTTTATATATTAAAAAGTTCCAAATGTTAAGGAAAATTTCATTGTGGAAATGGAATACATTTACATTACATCTTGTCTATTTATAAGGCAATGTATACTGGCATTACAGAACTATAAATGATATTCTTTACTACAGATACCAAAGAAATTTGGACTCCTGTGGAAACACTTTCTGATAAATAGCAGTTCTGTGAAGAGCTGTGATTAATGGCACTCTGAGGTGAAGTCCAGGCTCAAAAAGAAAAAAGTGCCATGATAGATTAGCAAAGTTTGATGGGGTTAAAATTTTAGAAAGTTTGGCAAATGCATTACATGTTTGCTATTATATCATAAATCTCTCTATGTACATGTGCAGTTTTTCCTTGTTATCATGAGCCTAGCTAGCTTGAAAAATAGTGTAAGTGGCTTTCCAGTAGCTAAAGAAACTTGTATGGTTTTGGTGCTGGAAAAAAAAATCAGTAAAACAGTAGTGGTTTATCTAGGTGAAGAGTTTGCAACTTAACTTGGACATATTTGTATTACATACCTACCGTCTTCTATCCTTAGGACCATTTTTGTTACTACATAGTTTTCTTTCCAGCTGTGTATTTTAAATAGTGACAGAAAGATTTTATTACTATTCATCTTTTCACTAGTGTATCAAAAATGTTGACACACAAACCTGAGAGTGATTAGCATGATATGATTCATGAGATCCGTACAGTGGAGAGTACTGCAAAAAAATTACCTGTTTTTTCTCTTTTCTCCCGACAGCCACTATATACGTTACATTGCCTTTTTTTTTTTTTTTTTTTTTTTTTGTGGTGCAGGGATCGAACTCAGGGCCTTGTGCTTGCAAGGCAAGCACTCTAATCACTGAGCTAAATCCCCACCCCCTACATTGCCATTTTAAAAGATTATACTCTCCCTGCACTTTTGTCCTTATATTTACATTTCTTTGCATGCTTTCATAGTGTCACATTAAATCTTATTTAAAATACAAATAGGGAAATAATGGAGCCAGATGTGGGATTGTATGAGTACTGGAATTTAAGTTAGAAAATCTGGTTTACATATGATTCTTCAATTTATACCTTGAGCATATTTGGGAAACTTGCATAACTTCTCTGCTTACAAATTTCTGGAAAGTTGTCATAAATATAAATGTGAGGATATGCAACATTTGCCTTTCTGTGCTTGGCTTGTTTCACTTAACATGATGTTTTCTAGTTCCGTGTTGCCATGAATGACAGGATTTCATTTTTATGGTTGAATAATATTTCATCGTGTTTTATACTATATTTAATTACTTTATTTTAACTCCTCCACAAAAGAATAGTAGAAGTCCTTGAGTAAAGTTAATTCTTCTATTTGGATACAATATTTACATGAATACTATGATGTAAAATTAATGATAATTAAATATTATGGTATAAATTCAATATGTCTTGTGTTAAACAAGGGAAAGAGAGAAGGAAAAAAGCAAAACTATTATGTGTGAATGTGATTTTTCATTAACGTGTGTTTATTTACAAATACATACATATTAAAATGCAGAACCAAACACTTATGACAAAGTACTTGTTCCTGTAACTGGTCACATGGTTATAGCTGGCATTCATAGTCATTTTCTTCCACTTCCTTTTCTGTAGCCTCTCTACTACCAGGAAGCAACTTAAATGATAACGGTTTGTTAGCTCCTGGGGTAACAAAGTCTTTAATTTTTGAAGGGTCAAATCCTTCCATTCCCCTATCTAGATTGGGTTATTTCGGTTGTTTTTGACCCATCCTCAGGGCATAGTAATGCGGAGACACACTGAGAGATATTCTGTTTCCAGGCATACATTTTTAAAATCTTCACTGTGATATAGAATTTCAGAGAGAGAGAATGTAGGATCTTTTCGGTTCTTTTCTAAAAATGTGTCCAGCCTCATGGGTATGTATGGTCTTCTCTATTTCCCTATAAGTGCAGGAAATTTAAAAGCCCTTTTGGACCAAATGAAATACCACTTCATACTAGGCTGTCTCCAATCAGAAAAGAAATGCAAAAATTACAAATGCACATGGTACTATGGAGAAAGTTTGATCTGCATTTGTTGTTGATGTGCATGGCATGCTACTGTGTAAAACGGGCATTTCCTCAAATGTTCATACATAGAATTATCACATGATCCATGTTTTCTCTCATAGATACATAACCAAAAGAATTGAAAATATGGACTAAAATAGGAACACATATGCACATGTGTCATAGGATGTTTTCACAATGGTCAAGAAGTGGAGCAATCCAAATTTTTTTCAACAGAGAAACGATTAGTCATATCACATGCAACAGAATATTATTCAGGCATAAGAAGAAATGAAATACTGTAAAATTCTGCAACATGGATAATCCACAAAAACGTTATGATAAGTGAAAGTAGTCAGATACAAAAGGTCATATATTGTACAATTTTGTTCATAAAACTATCCAGAATAGATAAGTCTCTTGAAACAGTGCATAGTTTAGGGATCTCTACAGGTATATGGTTTCTTTAGAGTTCATAAAATTGTTTTGGAACTAGATAGGAGTGTTAATTGCATCAAATTGTGAGTTATTAAGTGTCACTTTTTTGCTTTTCATTGTTTATATTTTATTTTTAAATTAATGAAATTTTACATTTTTCATGAAATTTTGGAATATGAAAACATTGTAAAATGGATCAATCGAATTAATTATATACATTGCCTCACATACTTTGTCAATTTCATGCTTTGAGCACTTAAAATCTGCTCTCATAGCAGTTATCAAATTACAACAAATTGTTATTAACTATAGGCACCATATTTTATAAATTTCTTGAATTTATTCTTCCTACTTAATATAAATTTTGTATCCTTTGACCAACATATACCTAACTTCTTATTCCTTCTACTCTCTAGTAACTATCATTTTATCCTCTACTTCTCTGAGCTCAACCTATTTAGATTCCACCATACAAGTACGTGAATTATATAGTATGTGTCTTTCTGTTCCTTGCATATTTAACTTAACATGCAATCTTCTATGCTCACCCATGTTGTCACAAATGACAGAATTTCCTCCTTTTTAAGACTGAATAATATTCCACTGTGTATATACACCACATTTCTTCATCCATTCATCTGTTGATGGACATTTGGATTGATTCCATATGTTGGATATTGTAAATAATGTTTTAATGAACATAGAATGTAGATGTCTCTTCATTTTACTGATTTCATAGCTTTTGTATGTGTACCCAGTAATGACATTGCTTGATCATCAGATATTTTCATTTTTGAAGAAACTTCACAGTGTTTTCCATAATGGCTATACTAATTTACATTCTCATCAACAGTGTAAGAGAGTTCACCCTTCTCCTCATGCTTGCCAGTATTTTTATCTTTAGCATTTTTGACAATAGCTATCCCAGTTGGTGTGAGGTGATTTCTAATTATGGTTTCAATTTGCTGCCCTTCAGTGATTAATGATGTTGAACATTTTTTAGTGTACATGTTGGCCATTTCTATGTCTTTTTTTGAGAGATATTATTTAGGGTCTTTGTGGGTTTTTTTTTTTAAATCAAATCGCTTTCTTGCTAATGAGTTAAATTTTCTATGTATTTTGTATAATAACCTCTTATCAGATGTATAATTTGTTAGTACTTTCTCCCATTCTGTAGATTCTGTTAGTACTTTCTCCCATTCTTCACTTTTTTGTATTGCAGCCTATTTCACTCTTTATTTTTTTAATATTTGATTTAGATGCTTAGGTATTCTGAAGTTAGGTGAATATTTATTTATAATTTTGGTATTATTGTTATGAATTGTTTGGGTTCTTTGTTCCATTTATTTGTGGATCCTACTGATATCTCTTGCTCTTTACTGCTGAAACCAACAGATATAACTTGAAATGCTTTTGACAAATGGTGCCAGGAAGTCATTCCAGCCTGGGAAAATTTCTGAATTAAGCTAAAGAAAGAAAATCCCTTGCACCAGATCTAGAGGAAGCTATCAGACAGGTTCAAACACAAAGCCACATTTCTTTGAAAATAGTGTCCATAATGATCCTTCTGGCTTTAGCAACCTACCTCAGGATTGGAGGCTTAGAACTTCATTTCTATTACCAGTCTGAGAAGTGGAAAATTTAATATCCCTGAGTTTCTTCTTGACACATTGAAATGGCTTTTTATTTAAGTGTTCCATATTGTTGTACATTTTGGGTACAATTCGAAATTCTGAAAATGTTTATTTTGTCTCTTTTTGACAGTTTATTAGTCGTTTCTGTGAAGGAACAGAGACTTCAAGGTTGCTACTTTACCATCATTGTGATGTCATAATTGAGGATGCTTTATATATTCTAAGTACCGGTCCATATTCAGTCATATGCTTTGTTAATTGTATTGTGTATATCTGTGGCTTGTGTTTTTGTCCTCTCGGTGTAGATCTTTAGAAGACAACAACTTTAAAAATTGATGAAATTCAATTTAACAATTTTTCCTTTTAGGTAAATTGTACTTCTGCTCAAATCTTTTAACATTCAGCTAAGCTCTAGATCTCCCTAAAGTATCATGTTTTTATTTCCTACAAAAGATTTATGATTTTATAATTTAAATTTAATCAGTGTCTAATTTTGTGGGGTTTTTAAACAATGTGTAAAGTATAGATTCACATTATTTTTGTTGTTGTTGTGGGCTTCTCTATTGATGGCCAGTTACTCTAATTTATTAAAAAATTTATTGTCTTCATTTGATTAGCTCATGTACTTTGCAAAATTCAGGTAAGCGTTTTTCTGTGTTTCTGTTTCTTCTTCTAAATTATGTTCAGCTTATTTGTGTGTCTTTCTTCATTAAAAGCATATTTTCTTGATTCTTGCATTTTTGTATTAAGCCATAGATTCTTATTTAGTGATTTCTCCCACGTTATTTTTCATTGTAATGATTACCGTGTCTATTTTAGGGTCTGTGCCCTTTTACAGAAATTTTAGGAAAACCTGAGTTTATGTAATCCTTCATTAATTTTTTATAGAAAGTGTATTAAACCTGTAAACCATTTGGAGGTGAATTATCACCTGTACTGTGAGGCATCTTCTAATTCATGAGTACAGTGTTCCTGTCCACTTTTTTACTCTTTGGATTTATTTTATTATCATTAAACATTTTTCAGAATAACGATCTGGTGCATAAATTATTAAGTGTACCTGAATATTTCATTTTCTTTGAAGTGGTTTCTAGTAGTATTTTGATTTGATTTTGGAGTCTTCATATTCATATATGGCAATGTGATTGAGTTTGTGTGTGTGTGTTTATCATACATCCTGGAATAGTTTTCTAGGTTAGTATTTGGTATGAAAATAATTGTGCCATCTGCAAATGGGGACAATTTTTCTTCCTTACTACTCTGTATGCCTTTTGGTTTTCTTGAATTTTTGCAGTCACTACATTTCCCAATATTATGTTGAATAAGAGTGGTGAAATCAGATACCCTTGTCTTATTCATGATCTTAAGAGTAAAGTATTCACTCATTCACATTTATATATGTTGTTAGCAATAGGTGTTTTGTACATGATTTTTCATTATGTTGAAATAATTTCCTGTCATACTAACATAAAGTTTAGAATCAATCTTCAGCATATGGATAGCCACTTTTTCAAGCACCATTTCTTAAAGAGGCTGTCTTTTCTCCAGCAAAATGATTTGGCACCTCTGTCAAAGATAAGGTAGCTGAGTGTGCCTGGAGTTGTTTCTGTAGCCTCTGTTCTATTCCACTGATTCACAAATCTTTTTTTTTCCCAATACCATGCTGATTTTATCACTATACTTTGTATTATAACTTGAAGTCCAGGGTTATGATGGCCCCTGCCTTGTCCTTGTTGCCCAGAAATGCTTTTGCTATTCTAGGTCTCTTCTGGTTTCATACAAATTGTAGGATTGTTTTCTCTAGTTCTATGAGGAATGCTTTTGGTGTTATAATTGGAATTGTATTAAATCTACATAGAAGTTTTGGATGTATGGCTATTCTGACTATATTGTTTCTGCCTATTTATGAACAGGGTATATCTTTCCAATTTTTGATATCCTTTTCAATCTCCTGTTTCATAGTACTACAGTTTTAATTGAAGAGATCTTTCACTTCCTTGATTAGTTTAATTCCTATGTATTTCATTTTTCTTCATGCTATTGTGAAGGTATTATTTCCCTAATTTTCATCTCAGTGAGCTTGTTATTTGTGTAATGGGATTCTACTGATTTTTGAGTATTGACTTTGTATCCTGCTATGATACTGGATTTCATTATTAGCTTGGTTATTAATTCCAGAAGTATTTTGTTAGAGTTTTGGTGGCCTTCTTTGTAAATGATCATGTCATCTGCAAATTTAAATAATCAACTTCTGCCTTTCTCATCCATATTTATTTTCTTTCTTTCTCTTCTCTAATTGCTCTGGCTAATGTTTTCAGAGCTATATTGAATAGCAGTGGTGATAGTGGGCATCCTTGTCTTTTACCTGATTTTGGAGTGAAATCTTTCAGCTTTTCTTCACTTAGTGTAATGTTGCCATTTGGTTTTTCACAGATGGCTTTTCTAAAATTGAGATTAAAAACCTTCTATACCTACTTTCTTCAGGGTTTTCATTATGAATGGATATTGGATTTTTTCAAATGCTTTTTTCTGCATCTGTTGAGATGATCACGTAATTTATGTCCTTGCTTCTGTTTTGTGAAATATTATATTTATTTCTTTGCATATATTGTGCCATCCCTGCATTGCTGAAACAAATCCTACTTTGACCTGGTGTATGATCATTTTGATGATTTCCTGCATTCTGTTTGCCACTGTCTCATTGAGCATATTTGCATTTATGTTCATTAAAGTAATTAGCCTTTAGTTCTCTTTTTCGTTTGACTCCTTTTCTGGTTTTGGATTCAGGGTAATGCTTACTTCCATGAGTACTTTGGGAGTACTGCTTCCCTTTTGATTTCATTAAAGAGTTCCAGGAGTACTGACATTAGATCTTCTCTAAAGGTCTTATAAAGTTTCCCAGTGAATTCATCTGGACCTGGACCTGGGCTTTTCTTATAGTATTTTTATAACTTCTTGAATGACATTGACTGATATTGAAATATTCTGCATTTTTATATCTTCTTGGTTCAGCTTTGGTAGTTCATATGTGTCTAGGAATCGATTTCTTCTGAATTATTAAATTTATTAGAGTACAGATTCTCAGAGTAGTTACTAATGATATTCTGGATTTTGGCAGAATCAGTTGTGATTTTTGTTTTCAGTGTGTCTCATAGATTGCAGAGTGTCCAACTGGCATTATTATTTAATTGCAGGAACTGTCTAATTTCTTGTTTAATTTCATCTGTGACCCATTGATTATGCAAGATGGTATTATTTAATTTCCATTTTTTGCATACTTTCTGTGGTGCTTTTTACCATTGATTTCTAGTTTCATTGCAGTATGTTCCACTTATATGCATGAGATAATTTTAATTCTTTTGCATTTGCTTATTCATGTTTTATAGGCTAATATGTAGTCTATTTTGGAGAAAGTGTTATGGGCTACTGAGCAGAATGTGTATTTTCTTGTTACATGGAACACTCTGTAGATATCTACTAAGTCCATTTGTTCACAAGTTTGGTTCAACTCTGATATTTCCTTGTTGAATTTTTGTCTAGTTGATCTGTCCTTTTGTAACAGTGGGGTACTGAAATCCCCCACTACAATTACATTGGTGCTTATCTGATTTTTCATGTCCATTAGTATTTGTTTTATAAGTTGACTGTGCTGTTGTTTGGTGCATACATGTTCATAATTTTTACATCTTCCTATTGAATTGTTTCCTTAGCCAATATGTAATAACCTTCTTTGTCTCTTCTGATGAGTCTTGGTTTAAAATTCACTTTGTCTGAAGTTAGGGTAGCTACCTGCACTTTTTTGTCTTATCCCTATTGCAAGAAATATTTTTTCCGTGCTTTGTCTTTCACTCTATGCATTTCTTTTTGGGTTAATTGTGTTTCCTATATACAGCTCATTGGTGGATCTTGTTCCTTGATCCATTCTGGCAGTCTGTGTTTTTTATTGGTGAATTGAGACCACTTACATTGACAGTGATAACTGATAGGTATTGGCTTAACCCTGACATTGTATTAATTTCTTGCTGCTGATAGATTTTCTTTCACTGCCACTAAACTTCTCACCCTGCATGATGGATTCATTCTGTTGGGCTTTTGGTCATTGTTAGCTTCATAGTATCTGTCTAATATACACTTGAGAATTTCTTGGAGTGCTGATTTAGTGGTCATATATTTCTTTAGGTGCTCTTTGTCACCACAGTGTTACTTCTCCATTGATTTTTTAAAGACGATTTTGCAGGCTATATGATTCTGAATTGAAAGTTGTTTTGTCTTAAGGGTTGAAACATTTCAAACTCTCTTTGACTTTGGGTTTGTGTTAAGAAGTCTTGTAATTCTGATGGATTTTCTGTTATAAATGTTTCCATTATGTATCTGCAGATTCATTCTTTTCTCTAATAGCTTTTAAGATTCTCTTTATCTGCTAGATTTCTGGAACCTTGACTGTGATGTGTCTTCATGATATTCTTTTCTGATCGTGGCTATTTGGAGATCTATATGCTTCAATTATCTATATGTTACATTCTTTTTACATGTTTGGAAAAGAATTGTCTGCTATTTGTTCTGTAAACTAATTTTTATGCACTTTGTGCTCTCCTGATTTGTCATTTTGTTCTTCTTCTGAATTTTTATTTCAGTTAAGCTTAGATTACTTTTCTTTGCATTATCTGGCAGGTTCTGGATACTTTTTTATGTTCACTTGCTTTTTTTTTTTTATGTGAACATGAAACAAAATGTGAACATGAAAAAAGTATCCAGCACTTTCTAGGTCTGACACTCTGTCCTCACATTGGTTGCTTCTGCTGCCCATATTTTCAATCCAATTCTTAATCTCCTGGAGCTCTGGAACTATTTAGAGACTCTAATTTATTTCTATGATGGGAATTCGTGGTTTTTGTCTCGTTTTTGAGCTCTCCTAGTTTTTTTTTCAGTGTCTTCTCTAGACTTGCTGATAATTTGTTTTATTAGGTTATTATCTCTTTAATTATATATGCTTTGAATTTGCCAGATGCCTTATTGATGTGTTTTATTACCTCCACTTTTACCATTTCAGGCATTTCAGGTCTGTAGCTTTTGATTTTTTCTGCTTCAATTTCCACTGGATTGGCTTTGAGGTGTTGGGGACATTTGTGACAATTTGTTGCCTTGTTTTCTCATGCTTCTATTTTTGTTTTGTTTTGTTTTCTGTTCTGAGGCTTTCAGAGTGGCTATGGTGGGTAGCTTTACGGCTAATATGAAAACCTCTGTAATTAATGTTTACTTTTCAGAGCTGTCCTACAGGTGAAGCTAGTAGGCCTTTCACTTTCTCCCAGGTTCCAAACACCTCCATTTGTTTGTGAGGGGAGTTTGCAACCTATTTGGTCCAGTACCCAGTTTTCTGGGAAGAGGCTGCAGTACTATGTATGACCCCACTCCCCAGGTAATCTAGATATTGGCACGCAGAGAAAAACAAATGTTAGCAACACATATGTCACCTTGGCTAAAATAATAAAATCAGCAACAGCAATAGTATCAAATAAAAACTGGGTATCGACAAACCCTAAGAAGTAATAATATGCCACTGTTAACCATAGAAAATAACTCAATAGTTATAGCACAAACTCTAAGACAATCCAGATATTCATATATAATAAATAGCTACTCAATAGGGAAACTTTACTTCTATTAAAAATAAAACAGTGTTCTACCACAGTAAGATACAGTTAACTTTCTGCAGATTCATAAAGATTATTGGTTATACTAGTAAGGATAGAAGTTGCAAGGGATGGGAGCCTGAAATAAAGGGATTTGAAAAAATTAAGCTGTGGAAGATGGGAAGAAGTTAATAAAATTGAAACAAAGGATCCTATTAAGGATTAGAAAAATGTAACTGAAAAAAGCAACAGGGAAAGCAGAAATAATACAGAATAGAGTGAACTAGATGAAAAAAACACAAAAAAGGGAAACAAATTGAAAAATAATGAAAGAGAGAGAACCTAATCAAGCAAATAAATGGAATAATAATGTAGAAAGGTGAAGAAGAAAATGGTTGATAAAACTCAAAACTCTACCAAAAAATTAGAGGAGAAAATTAGGTCAAAAGAAGAGAAAAAAAATAAGTCCTATGTATTTCCAAAAGAGTTGTTTTCTTTCATAACCTACAGTCTTTGGAATCCAGCAAAGTATATTCCTCTCTGCCCCTCTTTGGAGCTTCTAGGTTTGTGTGGTGACTCCTCTGTTCAAGAGGTCCCTCATCCATAAACCATAGTCTGCGGCAAACATTCAAACTAAAACTTGGACCCAGGGAGGGCGTGGAGCAATGGACACTGAGTGAAGACTCAAGTGGGCCTGAGGCATTTAGTGTAGACTCTGGTGGGCTTGGGTCCAGGGCTGCGTACCAGAGACTCTACTGGATGTGAGAGCAAATCGAAGTACCAGGCAGAGGCACAGGCATGGCTGGGATGTTCTGGTTTGATACATTAGTTGGAGCCTCATCTAGGCCCAGGGTTATCAGTGGGGATGGTACCTCAGGCAAGGTTAGGATGCCCAGTGGAGACTCAGATGTGTCAGGTACTGATACTGGGAGACGCTGGCAGGAAAAGGGAGGGCAGTGGGTGTTAAGTGGAAACTCATGCAGGTCCAGGACACCAGGCAAGTATTCAGGCAGGCCTAGGACCAGTGCTGAATGGCAGACAAAAACTCTGGTGTGTGGGGTACTAACCTGATGCACTGGATGGAGATTTAGGCAGGTCTGGTCCACCAGCAGAGACCAAGATGGGCCTGGAACTAATGTGGGGTATAAAACGGGGACTCTAATGCATGGTGGGAGGGCACAAGACACCCAGATCCGACAGGAGGTTCTGGCCAGCCCAGGGCACCAGGAGGAGAATCAAACAGGTCTGAAACACTTAGTGGAGACCTAGCCTGTCCAGGACTGGTGCTTGATGCCAAATCAAGAATCTGGTAGGTCCAAGGCGGGAACAAGGCAATGGACCCTGGTTGGAGACTCAAGCAAACCTGGATAACAGGCATGGAGTCAAGTGGATCTGGTTGCAGTGCTAGGTGCCAGACAAAGATGCTGGAAAGTATGAAACCAACTTGTGGCACCAGGCAGCAACTAGAGCAGACCTGGGGCACTCAGTGGGTACTCAGGTTGGCCCAGTACTGATGCAGGGTGTCAGATATTAACTCAGGTAGAGACAAGCAGCTGGGTGGACTTGGTGATCACCATTTGATTGTTTATACACTTACTACCTGGTGTTGGATGGGAGGCGAGGGAGCTTCCCCTGCCCTTGAATGCTATTGAAGTTGGTGCAGGATTGCAGTTTCCTCAGTGTTGGAGAGGGAATTATGGAGCACAAGTGCCCATATACACAGTTTATCCTGCAAGACTAATATCTGCAGAACTTCTTGTTTCCCTCTAGCTATTTGGGAAGTTGACTGTTCCCGGGATGAGTGAGGGTAGAGGCCATGCAGACCAGCCCTGGTGGTATCATTTCCCCTCTTTTAAACTAATATTTGGATGTTTGTTTTGATCTACATGAAACTTCTTTCAAATTGATTTTCCCTATCAGGGTGTAAGTCACTCCCCCTCTTCCAATTACCCAGGTTTTTAATTGATCTTCCCCGAGTATCTCCAGTGTGATTCCACATCTAGTCAGCCATGTTGAATCCCCTATTTCAGAATTGGGTCTACTTTAATTTTTTTGCAGAATGTGCTATAAGAAACAAACCTTAAATTATTATTGGCTTTATAAAACAATATGCATTTTTCCTAATACCATCTAATATTTACATTCTCGGTTATTCAGATTTGCTCTTTTGCAGTACTTCAATCTTAATCATATGGCTTGCTATTTAATGTTCTTTTGCCAGGAAGAAAATCATTGAGGCAATGAAGATTTTATGACACAACTCACTTCTGTTTCTATTTTATTGGTTATCAACTCAGTCACATCAATACATTTTATGTAATGAGATCCTGAAAAATGTATTCTGCTGTTTACTAAATTAAAAAGAAAATTGCTCTCTTGATAGGCTAATTGTGTCTAATACTACTATAGTCTTCCTTCAAAAGAAAATTATCTGCAATGTTGGCTTTGCCCAATGTTAAATTTCTACACATGCATTGATCTGTTTTGGCTCTTTGTTATATATGAATAATAAATTTGAATATTCATTAAATAATATTATAGCACATCAATAAGTATGTTACAAAGATATTGAAAGAAAGCCTACTTTCTTCTTCTTTAGTGCTTCTTGACTATTACTGGACACACTTGTACTTCAGTGTAGGTACGTACTTAAATTATTTTTTTTCCTTTGAAAATATTTAAAGCCAAATTATGTTGGGAGTTCAGTTAAACATGTACTGTGTCTGCAGATCTGTTTTGACAGAAGAGATTTCATTCTGATGCCTAGACCTTCCATGAATATGGTATATTTTCTATTTTATGTAGCCTATCTGTACAGTGTTTCAAAAATTTATAATTTTAACAGCTATTTGTATTAGTCTTCCTGAGCACCATAGGAAAATACCATAGAATGCATGGCTTAAACAAGAGTGATTTATTTTCTCATGGTTCTGTAGGCTGGAAAATCTGAGATCACAATACCTGCATCACTGAGTTCCAGTGAGGGTTTTATTCCTCTCTTCCAAATTTGTTACTGTCTTCCTACCTTCCTGCCTGCCTTCCTGCCTGTCTTCCTGGGTTGTTACTGCGCTCTTCCAAAGCAGAGAGAAGCATCTTTCTTTTCCTCCTTCTCTCTCTATTCTTCTATCTTTCTCATGTGATCAGACCATTAATGTTATTGTGAGGTCCCCATCTTCATGAACCAATCTTATTTTAATTTCATCCAAATGCTATATCATCGAAGATAATCATTTGAAGGTTTAGGGCTTCAATGTATGTAAAGGGATATCTTAGTTACTTTTCTTATTACTGAGATGAAATACCTGACACCCAAGGTTAGAGGAGGGGAGGTTTATTTAGCTCACAGTTTGTAGAGGTTTCAGTCCATAATCAGATGGCTCCAAGGCAGGGTGGCATGGCAAAGAGGCAGAAGACAGCAGAGTAAGCAAGGGACCTGCACAGCTTCTTTCTGTGCCTTATATCTTATCCAGGCTGTTAGGATTAGGGTGGTGCCAAACCAATCAGTGGATTGACTTAGTAATCACATGCCCTTAATCCCAGCATTGCACACTCTAGGTCCAGCCACCTCTGAAAAAGTCCCAGTTATGACTGCATGAGGCTGTCAGCGGACACCTAGACAGAAACCATAACAAGGAGGTTGACACAAATATTCAGTCAATTACAATATTTAATATTTTAATCTACTAAATGTTAATTTGAGAAATTATATTTTAATTATTTGTTAACAGACATTCTATTGATTTTTGCGAGAATTTGATTATATTTAAAAACATTTTATTGTCAAGTTTCATACAGAAAGAATTTTATTGTATATAGTTTTGCATTTTCTGTGAAAATGACAACATCGTTTACTCCTTTCCTATTCTGTTTTTGTTCATTATTTCTAGAATTTTACTTTTGGTTATGCTGTGCAATATAAAGTTGACTATGTTTTATAATAACCAGAGGGTTTTTCTTCTCCTGATCAAAAGGAAATATTTTGAAGTTATATCCAATAAATAGATGATTTTGAAAGTATTCTTTTGACATATGTTCATTATCAGGTTCAAGAAGTTTTCTTGTTAGTGTTCTTTTAAAATAATTGGGGTCTATTCTTATTTTCCCATACATGGCAATATTTTAGGAAAGATCAGATTGATTTTTCTTTAAATGTTTACTAGATTTACTTTTATTGATCTTCATGAGTGTCTGCTTTATTGATATATTTTAATGTAATGATTAAAATATTTTAAGATTTTTTAAATTGTTAAGATGTATCTATATAAAACATAATACACTAACTATATATGTAGATGTGAAGAAAATATAATTACCTGCATTCAGCTTCTGCCTGACTAATACATAGACATTGGAGAAGAATATAAATCTCTTGAACTTTAGCATAGAGTGTAGACTGGTTTTCTCTATTTTTTAACCAAGGTGTGAAGTTTTCCATTTTTTCACATCTACCATGTGAGACTTTTAAGTTGAGTCCTAATTTTAATCATAGTTTTAAAAGTATCTATACACGTGTGTTTTGTTAATGTATATTAATTATACAGAACGTTGAGTTCATTGTGTTGTTTTCAATCGTGGATATAACGTATTCTGATCATAACATTTTCCCTTGTTTGCCCTCTTTGCCCAGCCCTCCCTCTCCACCATCCCCTTCAATTTGTCCAAAAGTCTCCTTTATAATTGCATGACATATTTTTTAGACTCAATGTATAAGGAAAACATGTGATTCCTCACTGTCTAAGCCAATCTTATTTCATTTAAAATGATGACTTGAAGTTTAATCTATTTTCTTGCAAATGGCATGATTTATTTCTTCTTTATAGATTAATAATACTCCCTTATATTTGTTTTCCACATATATTCATCCACTGATTGAGAATTAATCTGATTCCATAATTCTGCTATTGTGAATAATGTCATGATAAATATGAGAAGACAGGTATCTGACTTTAACTCCTTTGGGTATATGCTGAGGGGTAGTACAGATGGATCATGTGGTAGTTCTATTTTTAGCTTTTGAGGAACATCCATACTGATTTTCATACTAGCTACAATAATTCACCTTTCCACCAATAGTGTAGGAGAGTTACCTTTTTGCCATATCTTGTCAGTATTATTATTTTCTGTGTGATTGATAATAGTTATATTGACTGAGGTAAGATGGAACCTCAGTATATTTTTGGTTTGTGTTTCTTTAGTAACTAAATATACCAAAATTTTTTCATATAATTCTCAACCATGTGTATTTCTTCTTTTGAGAAGGGTTTATTGAGTTCATTTATCCAATTTTTGATTGAGGTTTATGTTCTTTTGGTATAATTTGTTTTACTTTTTAATATATTTGGGATGTAACCCAATTATAAATTGAGGCACATCTGTATTTTTAGCTTAGGACAGTTTCTCTACAGATGCCTCAATATTTGAAATTGTTTTGAATTTTTTTCCCGTAATATCCTTGATGAATCTTCATGTTACTCTTATCCTCGTTTACAAATAAGTTGAAGAATAAATCCTGTATCTCTGTTCTCTATAAATATTTCCTTAAGGTTGGCGTTATTTGTTACCGATATAATTGGCAAGTTTTATTGTAAAAGACAACTAAGTCTGAAATTTATTTTGTGGAGAACTATTTTGAATACTGGTCTATTCTTTAATGATGAAAGAATTCTTCAGGCTTCATGTTTCTTTATGCAATGTCCTTCACGTAATGTTCTAGGAGAGATATATTGTTACTGTGTGGGTGAAAAGGTTGTAAGACAAGTGTTGCAAGGGTGAATGGCACATTTCACATAGCAGTACAATGCAGCCTAGCCCAGAGGTTTCCAGGAGAAAAGACCAACTCAGCTTATTGAAACTTTCAGAAACTTTAAACTGTTCTTTACTCTTACATGAGTATTTTAAAATCCTTTTATGAAAGAAACACTCCCTAATTGATCTAGACTTAATACGGATGTAATTAAGTGAGATCAATCCCCTAAACCCTGAGACTGATCTCTGGGCAGAGAAACTACTAGTCAGTCAGGCATGTGACATCTTGATAGTTTGAGCACATGACACTGGCTTGCTCCTTATATCTATCTTGTAAGACAACTGTCAAAGTAAACTTGAGCACCAGATGGTGTATTGAGCATTACATGGTGTCTTAGTTTCAAGTTTAACATGAATTAGACTGAACAGGAGCGGTTACCTTTGGAGATGTCTGTTTTGATCACTAATTATTTTTTGGATGTTGCTTTTACCATCAAAATTTTCCAAAATATATTCATGAAATTGTTCATCATAACTTTATGTTATGTTTTCAATTTTTACTTTTTCTTTTCAAAATTTTATTTATATTTTTGAGAAAAAATAAAATGAAATTTCATAACAATTTCATAATGAAATAAGAGAATGACAATAGCTAATACATTATTTATCACTATCTTCTAAGTAGTTACTTGAGTACAAGGCATAAGGCAAAAATATTTTTGCACAAAGGAAACAAAAAGATAATAGGATAAAACATTCTTTTCAATGAACTAACATAAACTAGTAGTATAAATGCAAAAATTAACATATATATGGAAATATTTTTGAAACAACAGAATACATAATTTGGGGAAGTATTTTAACTTCTTCCTAGTACCTATTTATCTCTTTTATTTCATTCTTATTTGTATATCTATATATTATGTATATTCATTACGTTCTCAAGTTGCCTCCATTGACTCATGAATACACCAAGTTTATCTTTCTTCATAGCAGAATATTACATCATTGTGTATAAATATCACTTTTCCTTATCCATTCATTTGTTGATGGACATATATGTTATTTCCAAGACCTAACTATTATAAATTGTCCTGCTATAAACATGAATATGGACATATCCCTGTAATATGATTTTAACTCATTGGGGATGATACCTAATATGTGGATAGCTATTTCAAATGCAATTTCTATTTTTGGTTTTTGTGAGAATCACTACATTGATTTCCATTGTGGTTGTACTAGTTTACATTTCCACCAACAATGTAGAAGTGTTCCTTTTTCTCCACAGCCTCAGCAACATTTGTTATTTGATTTCTTGATGGCTGTTCATTTTGGTGTAGATGTAATCTCAGAGTTTTTTTGTTTTTAATTTGCATTTCTCTAGTGGAGAGTGATGTGGAGCATTTCTTCATGTATTTATTAGCCATTTGTTCCATATACATTGATGTTACTCCTCTTATATGGAATAACTGGCTATTTTTTTTTCTACTCTGTAGATTGTTCATTTTGTTGGTTGTTTCTCTTGCTGGGTAAATTTCATTGTAGAAAACTTTTCCTTAGTTAGATTAACATCTAAATATTATTTATTTTTTATTTTATCGTGAATGGCATTGTTTTCCTAATTAATTTTTCAGTGAGTTCAGTTTTAGTGTACAAGAAGGCTATTTATTGTTGTGTGTTATTTTGTATCCTACTTCACTGCTAAATTTGGTTAGCAATTCTAGGAGTCTTTGGGTGTTTTTTTTTTTTTTTATTTTGTAAGTAAAGTATCATGACAACTGTAAATCACCTTTTGACTTTCTTCTTTTCCATAAATATCCCTTTTATTTCTTTCTCTTGCCTGATTGCTCTGGCTAATATTTTGAGGACTATTTTGAACAAGAGTGGTTATAATGAACATCCGTGACTTATTCATGATTTTAGAGGAAAGGTTTTCATTTTTCCCTATTTAATATTATGTTGCCAGTAGGTTGGTCATAAAAAGCTTTTATCGTGTTGAGATAAACCCCTTCTACACTTATTTTCTTCACAGTTTTTTTAATGAATGGGTGTTGGATTTTGTCAAAGGCTTTTTCTACATCTATTGAGATGATCATGTGGTTTTCTTCCTTGCTTCTATTTATGTAATGAATTACATTTATGAATTTACATATGTTGCATCATCCTTGGGTCACTGGGATGAAACCTACTTGGTCATGGTATATGATCTTTTTGATGATCTGTGTCATTCTGTTTGCCAGTATCTTTTTAAGGATTTTTGCATCTTTGTTCATTGGATAAATTGGTCTATAGTTCTCTTTTTTGGGGTGGATCCTTGATGAGTTGGGGATCAGGAAAATGTTAGCTTTTGAGAGTGATTTTGGAAGTATTACAGCCTCTCAATTGTATTAAAAAGTTTGAAGAGTATTGGGATTGGATCTTCCCTGAAATTGTAGAATTTGGCTCTGAATCAATCAGGTGTTGGCCTTTTCTTAGGTTGCAGTTTTTTAATTATTACTTCAATTTCATTCCCTGTTCTTTGTGCTGTCTTTTGTTTGCTTTTAAGTCTTCTTGATTGAGTTTTGGCAAGTTATATGTATCTAGCAATCTTGAGTTCTCCAGTTGTTTGGCATATGTATTTGTGAAGTAGTTGCTAATGACTTTCTGGATTTCAACAGTGTCTATTGTGATTTTAATTTTTCATTTATAATTGCATATGTAATATGCAGTGTCCATCTGCCTATTTTGATCAGCTTTGGCTTGAAATCACTTTGTCTGAAAATATAATCACTATTCTTGCTGTTTCAAATTACTCTTGAATTAGTCCTCTTGGAGTTATTGAGTAGCTGTTGGGTCTGTTTTTCATGTTCCCTTGTTGTTTTAAATTATCTCTTACTAACTGATCATTGAGCATAGCCCTGTCCTCTAGGTCTGACTCTGTCTTCACGTTGATGGCTTCTGCTACCCAGACTTTCAGTCATGTTGTTAATCTCCTGTATTTCCATTTGGAACTTTCTTATGGGCTTGCTCTTGTTCTTTTCTTTTCTGGGCATTCATGTTTTGCATCTCTTTCTTTAGCTGCACCCCCCCCCCCAGATGTTTATTAGTGGCATCTGTAGACTAGCTGATCATTTGTTTCATTAGGGTCATCATGTGATTCATTATATCTTCTTTAAATTCAACAAACACCTTACCAAAATGTTTTTCTTTCACTGACAATGATAATGTTTCAGACCTATGCACTGTGTAGCTTATGATTTTTCTTCCTCTCAGTGCCCCTGACCAGTTTTGGGGGAGTTGGATGTTTTTGGAGGCATTTTGTTACCTTGTCTTTTCAATGTTTTTTGTTTGTTTGTTTCATTTTGTTTTAGTTTATCATGCTGGAGTTGGCACATTCTTTGGCACAGTGCCCCATTCCTTGGGAGTGAGCCAGAGTATTGTCTATGCTCCCCAGACAATCCAGGTATTGTCATAGAGAGAAAACCAATTGCTAGCCACTACTATGTTACCTTGGCTATAGTAGTAAATTCTGCAAAAACAATGACATCAAATGCCAACTGTATATTGACAAACTCTAGGAAGAACTCAGGACCTTTAACCAAAACAAAGAGAATTATGATTTCAGTGAAGACAGAACACACTGATATTGATCTATAGTTATTGAGACAACTAAATTCAGCTGAATATAGGCAGCAGTCCCAGAATTGAAACATATCTCTAGACTATATAACTTCTTCCTCAGGACCATCTCTTCTTATGATTACTTCCACCGAACCTGGCCTCCCACAACAAAATACAGGCCCCATGATCTTTGCAGCCTGAACCTGGGCCTCCCAGGGTGTCCAAGGAGATCCCTATTTAGTTCTCACACTCTCCAAGCCTACCTCCCCAAACTGTCTCTCTCCTGATCTCTGTGGTAGGATATTATTTTAGTCCTGAAGCAAAACTCTCCACCTGGGTGTTGGTCTCTTCTTAAATGAGGTCAGTCTGAAGGTTGTCACGTCTATTGCCTTTTGCTGTGGGGAACCCATGATCTGGTGTGGAGGGTGCACAGTTTAACTGTCTTGCAGGGTATTAGCTGGACATGGTGCACATGGTTCTCAGTTCCTCCTGGCTGTGGCCTGTGGCCTGGGATGTAATCAGTTTTGGCTGAAGGTGGGATGTGGGCTTCCAATTTTTAAAAATTTTAAAGCATTGTAAATGTATACAAATGTGTAGAACAATGTGATAAACCTAATAGTGTCATTAACTGCATTCTAAGATTATCAAGATTTTAACATTTAATTAATTTTTTTTCTATTTTTTCCTTTTCTTTCCTGAAAATGTTCAAGGAAAATTTCTGACATCATTCATCATCCTTCCATATTTTACTAAGCATCTTTAAAACTTGGAATGTTATTACTCATATAATCTTTGGGTCCATGACAATATCTAACAACTAAAAGCAATTGTTTCTTGGTTTAACTGATACCAGGGCATATTCAAATTTCCACAATAGTCTGGAGTTAGTAATCTTGCACTTGACTTTTTGAATTAGGATTCAATTTGTCTCCATACAATGTGCTCAATTGTGTCTCTTATGACTTACTTAATCTATACTTGAATTTTGTTTACACATAATTGGATATTTGAAGAAACATTAGTGATTCTGTACAATACTCAAAATTCTAAATTTCTTTACTTCATGTTCTTGAACTTATTTACCCCTCATATTTTCCATAAATTTCTTATGAATTCTAAAGTTCTGATTAGGTTCAAATATTCTTTGACATCATCTTAGTTCTTATGTCAATATTATTTGTTTCACATCTATATAAGTACTAAATAAGTAATTTTTCTAAAAATGTATGGTCCTTGCTTCTAATGAGAAACATATTTTAAGACCATAGAGATAGATAGAGAAATAGATGATAGATGATAGATAGATAGATAGACAGACAGACAGACAGATAGAAGTACTTCGGTTCATGAACTTGATTCTTTCCACAATTCTGGTTGCAAACTGAGATGGATGAGAACCAAATCAAATTTGAAGGTTAGGTTCAATGTGGACCTTATGGGGAAATTTGATTCATTTTTTGTCCAGTTCAGTTTGCAACCAGAATCATGGAGAGAATTGAGTTTGTGAACTGAGGTACCACTGCATGTGCGTGCATGTGTGTATGTGTGTGTGTACGCTTTACTCTGATCATAACACTATGACTATAGTAGTGTAATTATAACACTACAATTTTTTTTTTTTTTTTGGTGCTGGAGATCGAACTCGGGCCCTTGTGCTTGCAAGGCAAGCACTTTAACCACTGAGCTAAATCCCCAGCCCCAACACTACAATTTTAACTGCAATACTACTTGTACATCAATTCCATGATAACTATATTATCTGCACTATAATGTTAACAGTGAAGTTATGTTTCCAAGATAACTGTAACATCACTACTATAATGAGAATTATAAGTCTCTATGTGTTTTTTGTGTGTTTGTAGGTGTATGTGTACATATGCGTTCTTATAGTCCATAGTATTATATAAATTTAGAGTTAGATATTAACAGAGTTACAGAGTAAGAGATATACTTTCAGAATAAGATTTACACTGTTATAATTGTACAGATAGTGTAACAGAGTCAGAGACATAGATATAAAAGTAGAGTTATATAGTTAGGATAGGGTTGCAGATACAGAGTTAAATTTATTTACAGTTAGACTAACAGTGATTAAGGTTACAGAGTTATAATTACTGTAGAACCATAATAATGATATAGTGTGACAGTTGAGGTATATTGCCACCTTAATTGATTTAATAATCCCTTAGTGGATTAGTAAACACACTCTGGGTGTGAAGGCATGACATTGAATACTACATCTGCTCCCTGGTTGCTTCCTTCTGGCACTGTTCCCCTGCTCTGTTTCCTGGTCACCTTGAGGTGAGCAGAATACCTCTGTTAAGCCCCTTCACCATGATGTTTCTAACTTGGAGCTAGCTATCTCTGGACTAAATGCCCTGAAACCATGAGCCAAAAAGCCAATTTCCTCTTTGAAGTTGTGGGTGTCAAGTATCTTGTCTAGCAATGGGAAAGCAGACTGATACATATGGTAGTAAAATAATAGCTCTATCGATAATTATAAATATAGAAATAGAGATACAATATTGCAGTTACATAGCTATAGCTATTGAACTTTAATTATATCAATAGAAATATAGTTATGTATAATAGCACAGATTTATAGTAATACTATCAACGTTTCAGTGTTAACATACTGCTGTAGTGTTGTAGTTATAAAGTCGTATTTTAATTACAGTGTTGTGTTTATAGTTGTAGTGTTATAATAACAGAGCTAATAATTTTACTGTTGTGTTTGTCATTATAAACTTTAATTATATTGATAATTATAATTTTAATTCTGTATTTTTAATATTATAGTACCACAATAGTTCTTAAATTACAGAATAGTGCTCTAGTTTTATTTACAGTTCTAGAGTTACCATTTCAATGTTAGCTTGCAGTTGCAGTGTATTATAATTACAACATAGTGCTAGTGTGACAGAGTTATAATTGTCATTATGGTGGTAGTGCTATAGTTAGTTTGTTAAGGTTATAGGTTTAATGTTAACATTATACTGTAAGTATTACAGTCATCATGGACTGGATAGAATTTTAGTTAAAATTATAGTGTCATAGTTACCCTGCTATAATTATAGTGTTATGATAGGTATAAAGTTGTAGTTATGATGGTATAGTTATAATTTTAATAATATGGTTATACAGTTTTAGTTACAGTTGTAAATGGTACAGTTATAGAGTCATAGTTATTGTTAAAAGTTTATAGTATTAGTTAAGGAATCATAGTTATTGTTAAAGATTTATAGTTAATATTACAGTAACAGTTATATACAATTATGGTTATTGTCCTATGATAATATGGTCTAATAATAATAATAGTTATGGTCCTATAATATAGTTATGATCCTATTATAATAGTTCTACTTTTATAGCTATAATGCTATAGGTATAGTTATAGTAGTATTAATTTAAGTATACTGTCAGTGTTTTACTGATGATATTATAGATATAGTATCATTATATGGTACAGTTATATTATAACTGTTATAATTGCAATTTTATAGTTATAGTCTGATGGTTGTAGTGATAGTGGTTTTATTATAGTTATAGTGTTATGGTTATAGGAATATTGTGATAGTTACACTGTTAGGATTATATAGTTCAATATTATAGGTATACTTGTGTGTTAATTACAAAATTTAATTATATTTATAGAGTTATGGTTTTATTTATAGTGCTTTAGCTGTAATTGTAATGGTACATATGCATAATTTCAATGGTATAATTACATTTTATGGTTATATTTATAGTTACATAGAGAAATATTGCATAATGGATTGAATTGCTTGTGCTTTTTTATAATTGTTATGGCTATAGTTATATTGTATTTATATAATTAATGTTATGCTTTATTATTATATTATGAGGTTATGGGTATAGTATTATATAATTATGATGTTAGTTATAATATTATAATTAAAGAGTTATAGCTACAGTGCTATAGTTATATATAGAATACTAAATCATAGTTGTAATGCTGTCATTATAGTTACAATGCATTCATCTCTAGTTTACATGCTATAATTATAAATATTTATAATTTATTATTGATACCATTATAAATTATCATAATTATCACACCCAATTCATATAAATTTATGATTATACAAGTATGGATATTTATAATTAATTATGCATAACTATATTGTGTATAATTATGTAATTATATTGTGTAAAATTATATTATGTCCATAAGTATGAAATTAAAATTTATAATTAAATATAATTAATGAGTGCTATTATTTTGCTATAATGTCTTATGATGATATAGCATTTGAGTGTTATAGTTGTTTTTACAGTGTTTGTGTATACTTATAATTTTAGTATTAGAATAGGGCTGTTGCTTTAGTTATAGGCATAGACCCGTTATAGTTACCAAGTTATAGTTTTAGTGATAGTTGTAAAATTAACTTTATAGCACTATATTGTAACTTTAGCGCTGTAAATATAGAACTATAATTTTAAATCTTCAAAATTAGAACTTTATTAGTGTTAAAAAGTGACAGGTCATTGCTGACATAACGGTAGTGTTATAATGATAATATCATAGTCGTTATATTTATATTTATAGAGACATAAGCATCCTTTATGTTAACATTGGTGACTCTATAATAGTAGTCATAATGATAAGATCCTAATTATGTGATATAGGTATGGCTGTGGTATTAGTAGTTACAGTGTCACTGTTACATAGTGTTCTAATTATGACATTTTGCTATTATTCACCCATAATACTATAGCATTATACTTATAGTATTATATATGGACACATAATAGTGTTATATATTTATAATTATATTTTAAACCTAAATTTTATTTGTAGTATAGTTTTATAGCTTTGTCATTAAGAGTATAGTGAGAAGATTACTAATTTAGAGATAGTATTGTACGTTAGAGTTGAGATAAGGGCACATTTATAGTGTTTTCGTTATAGTAAAAGAATCAGTGCTATGGTTATAAAATCATATTTCACGTTATATGTTATAATTCTACTTATTATGGTATAGTTATTTTTATACAGTGATAATTATTTTTACCAAGTTATTACAGAACTATATTATTTTATTCTCATAATGCTCTAGATATAATGTAGTGCTATGAATATAAGTTATATTTAGAGTGTTACTGTAGTAACTGTAACAACATACTTATCATTATCATTATAGTGTTAATATTATACCCATAGTTATATTGTTAAACATTTATACTATAGTTAGAATTTTATATTTCAGCTATAATTGTGGTTATATAATAATATTTATGGTTATTTTTAGTTACACGATTAATAATGTAGTATTAAAATTATAGCATTATATTTATAGTGTTATGGATAGAGTTGGAGTGTTAGGATTTAACATTATATGGCTATAATCATAATGGTACCATTAGAATTATAGTGATAAAATTACAGTTAAAGTGTTATAGTTCTAGTATTAGCATTATAGTTCCAATGCTATAGTTGCAATTTAAGTATATTATACTGCTATTGATATAGTTATTACTGGTGTTATAATTTCCTATTATAGTGTAATAGCAAAATCTATAAGTACAGTATTATAATATTATTATATTTAGAGTATGATTCTATGGTTATAGTGATAGTGTGATAATATTAGAATGTATTTGTAGTTCTAGTGATTGTGTTGCAGTTATGCATTTAGTGTTATAAGCTTATTACTAACCAAAGTGCTTATTAAATACTTATATGCCTAGTTGCAGTGTATTTCTGGGTATTAAATCTGTAGTCTAGTTATAGTTTTAGTTATAATTATATGGTCACTATATAATACATAAGATTTATTTTTATGACACTATAGTTACATTGCTAGTGCTATATTTCTACATAATGTTGCTTCTGATGTAATTTTGTTATAGTATTATAGAGATACTGATTAGGAAAATATGGTGTGATATTTTTCCAAGTCACTTTATATTTTTAATTTAAAAATATTAATTTTGCATATTTGGAGTAGAGAGTGATATTTCAATACATATATATGATGGATAATAATTAGATCCAGGTAAATGGTATCCCTCTCACTTAAAGCATTTATTAGATCTCTCTGCCAGGAATTTTCAAAATCCTCTCTGTTACTTATAATGAGATATAGAATTAATTGTCATCAACAAAAGTTACCCTACTCTGCTAGAGAACATTCAAAGTTATTCTTTGTGTCCAAGTACATTGCATACCCATGAACTATTTCAATGAAAACCTCCTGCACACACTTCCCAGTCTCTTGTAACCTCTATTCTGTTCACTACTTTGAGAAATCTTCCACATATAAATGAAAACATGAGGTATTATTCTTCCTGATCTTTAGTTCAGTTAAAATAATAGCATCCAGGTCTATTTGTGTTGGTGCAAATGACAAAATTTAGTATGTTTGTTGTTGATCCAGTTCTCAATATTCCATTGTATGTATATGTTCTGCATTATCTTTCTCCATTCATCCATGGATGAGTGACTAGGTTGATTCTACGTTTTGGATATTATAAACAATGTTAAAATAAACATATTGAGTGAAATTGCTGTATCATATATATTTGTTTGTTTCTACTGTTGATTGAGCTCAAGGTTTCATACATGCTAAGTGAGTGTTCTACCACTGAGCAACATCTGTACTTTCATCGTCAATGTAATTTATTTTATGTTATTTTACTTTACTTTATTTTATTTTATTTGTTATTGTTTGAGTCAAGGTCTCACTAAGTTGTCCAGGTTGGGTTTAGGAAAACCTCAGTCTCTGAAGTAACTAGGACTATAGGCATGTACTACCGTGCCTCTATTTCTGGTTTTTAAAGGAAATTGCCTACTGTTTTTCATAATGGCCGTACTAATTTACATTCTCACTAATAATGTATAAGAGAGTTCTCTTTTCTTCACCTTTTAGCAAGCATTTGTTATTGTTGTTGTTTTGATAATAGATATTCCAACTAGAGTAAGCTGATGTATTTTTTGTTATTTTGGTTTACAATTCCCTGATGATGAGATAATTGGTAGTTTTTCAAATACTTGGCTATTTGTGGGTTTTTTTTTTATTTGTTTGTTTTTTACAGATTTTGTGCACTTTATTTTTCTTGTGTAAAAACCTTACATTGTAGCGACTCTTGGATCTTGAACTCTCTGGCTAGAGACTCGTGTGTGTTTTTACAAGATGGTTGGTGAATTCCTGGTAGGGAGACTTGGTGAACACAGTCTCTTTCCAGACGTCAGGGGTCAGACAGCTGTAGGTATGGGAGATGGCATCCAAGGTGGCCTTGGTGAAGTTGCCCAGAGTGGCAGTGCAGCCCCTGGTAGAGGTGCAGCAGTCATCAGTACCAACCATCGGCAGCAACTTCCTGGATACAGGGGCTGAGATGATGCCAATGCCCTGGGGGGGGGCAGGAATCAGACACACCAAAACAGAGCCCCAGTGGCCTGTCATCTTGTAAGGGACAGTGTGGGGCTTGCCGATCTTGCTCCCCCAATAGCCTCTCCACACAGGGACAGGGAGAGCTTGGCCAGGATGATGGGCCCACAAATGGTAGCTGCTACCCCCTTGGAGCACTTCACACCCAATTGACATGATGGTTGTAGTCCCTGTTGGCGACAGATGCCTTGAACCTGGTCCGTGGGCCAGCACGGGTTTGCTTGTGCACGAGCATGATCTTCAGTACTTCATCATTGAGGACTGTGCCCAGGAAAATCAGTCACCTCAGACTCGTTGATGGGCAGGAGGAAGAAATGTATTTTCTCCAGGGACTTGATCTTCATGCCCTTGATCAGCCAGCCCAGCTTAGTGATAAGAATCCACTCCTTGTCTTCGACCTTAACGCCTCGAGCTACAGCCCCAGGCCCCAGTCCCTGCCACTCCCACACCCAAGGCCTCCAAGGCCAGTGCTGAAGCCTCTACCAAGCCTCCACAGCCTCCCCTGACTGGGACCTGTCCACTGGCGTCATCCACCATTTGGTATTTTCTAGAGAAAGGACTTGTGGGCTATTTCTGCATCTTCTTTTGAGAGATGTCTATTCAAGTCTTTTGCCAATTTTAAAATCGTATTTTTCTGTTGAGTTGTTTGAATTTCTTATGTATACTGGAAATTAGTTCCTGTTCAGGAACTAAAGGGCCTGCAAATATTTTCCTGTTCTATATGAGTCACATTTTCACTTGTATTGATTATTTTCTTTACTATAAAGAAATATTTTATTTTCCTATAATTTGTTTTATCAGTGTTTGTTTATGTTGCCTCTGCTTTTGGATTTCTATTCAAAATTATTTGTTCAGATCAATGTCCTAATGCACTTTTTCTATATTTTCCCTATAGTTTGGAAGTTTTGGATCTTACATTTGTGTCTTTGATAGTTTTCGAGTAAATCCTTGTATATTATGACAGATAGGATCTCATTTATTTTGTTCTTCATGTAGATACTCTGAGGTTGTCCTTTCTCCAATGTGTGTGATTGCTACCTTTGCTGAAAATCTGTTGATTGTAAATATATGGATTTATTCCTGGAGTCCCTCTTTTGTTAATTGGTTTTTGTATCACTTTGTATGCCACTTCCATCCTGTTGGGGCTACTATTAACTTGCAGTATGTGTCGAAGTCATTAGACATTGTAAGGACTCCAGCTTTGTTCTCTTTCTTCTGGATTGCTTTTGCTATTCAGGGTCTTTTGTGGTTCCATATGAATTGGGGACTTTTTTTTTTTCTGTTTCTGTGAGGATGTCCTGGGTATTTTGATAGAAAATATATTGAATCTTTAGATTGCTTTGGAGAATATAGATAGTTTAGTAACATTAGCTCTTCCAATTGTTAAGCATTAAGTATCTTTCCCTTTTTGTGTCTTTTCCCATATTTTTCATCAGTGCTTTGTAATTTACATCATAGAAATCAATTTCTTGATTAAATTTATTTCCAGGTATTTTTATCTTTATTCATTTTGAAATACTTTATTAATTTCTGTCTTGGTCTTCTTGTTAATAACATAAAAAGCTAATGAGTTTTGTATGTTGATTTTGTATCCTTATTGAATTCATTCACAAGTTCTAACAATTTTTGGTGGGTTTTTGGTTTATCTATCTATCTATCTATCTATCTATCTATCTATCTATAAAGTAATGTGGTCTGCAAACAGGGTAAGTTGCTTTCCTCTTTACTATTTTTATGCCCATTTAAAATGTTTTCTTCACTTATTGATCTGACTAAGAATTCCAATACTATATTGAAAAAGAATGGTGAAAGTGGACATTTTTGTCTTAGAGAAAGCAATTTCAGGTTTTCTTCCTGCAGTGTAATGTGGACTGTACGTTTGTCAAATATAGCTCTTATTATGTTGAGGTACATTCTTTCTGTTGCTTAACTTTGAAGTTTTATTCTGAAAGAATATTCAATTTTATTGATTGTATTTTCCTACATCTATGTAGATGAGCATATGATTTTCAACCTTCAGTCTGTTGATAGGATGCATTACCTTCTTGGTTTGTATGTTTTGAAATATTCTTGCATCTCTGGATTAAACCCTACTTATCCTAGAGCATTATCTTTATAATGTGCTGGTAGATTTAGTTTGCTAGTATTTTGTTGAAAACTTTTGCATATGTGTTCATCAGGGATGATGGTGTGCACTTTTTATGGTATCCTTGCCATGTTTTGGTGTCAGAGTAATGCTGGTCTCATAGGATGTTTGGAATGATTGCCTCCTTTTCCATATTTTAGGATAAATTAAAATGAGGCAACTATAATCCATCTTTAAAAGTTGATAAATTTCAGAAATGGATCATGAGCCCATTTTTTCTTTTTTCTGGAGGGTTTTTTTCTTTTTTTGACTGATACAGTCTTATTGTCATTATTGTTATCATTTTTACTTTCCTCAGGTTTTGTATGTTCTCACAGCTCAATTTTGTTAAGTTTTATGTGTTCTAAAAAATCTTTTATATTTATCTTTAATGATCCTTTGTACTTTTTTGGTATCAGTTATATCTTTTTTTCACCTCTGAATTCATTTATTTGGGAGTTTTCTCATTTTATTTTTGGTTTGGTTAGCTAAAATTATGTCAGTTTTATCTTTTTTAGAAAAACAACCTCTTATTTCATTGATCAATGGCATTGTTTTCTAGTCCAATTTCATTTGTGTCTGCTTTGATATTTATTATTTATTTATTTCTATTCATTTTGGTTTGGGTTTATTCTTGTTTTTGTAGGTCTTTGAGATACAGTGTTTTCTTTTTTTTTTTTTTTTGAAATGTTTCTATCTTTATGTGAGTACTTATTGCCATAAGTTTCCAACTTAGTACTTTTTCCTGTCTGCTTCATTCAAGAGCATGTTGATTAGTCTTCATGTACTTTTACCATTTTTAAAGTCTATCTCTGTTTGTTACTTCTATTTGTATTCCATTACGGTCCAAAGAGGTACATTATAAGATTTTAATTTCAAAATTTGTTAGGAGTATTTTTGTAACTTAATATGTGATCTATTTTAGAGAGTATTACATGTGTTGATGAAAAGACTGTGTATTCTGAAGCTAAAGTATAACACGTTCTGTAAATATGTTAGGTCCTTTTTACTTAGAGTATTGTTTAACTGATATTTCCTCATTTATTTTTGCCTGAGTAATCAATCCATTCATATAAAAAAATAGGATCTTTGAATCACCCATTATTATGTTATTGGAACCTAACTTTTTCCTTTAGACATAATAATGTTTGTTTTATAAAATTGGATACTGGGCTGGGGATTTAGCTCAGTGATTAGAGTGCTTGCCTTGCAAGCACAAGGCCCTGAGTTCGATCCTCGGCACCACAGAAATAAATAAATAAATAAATAAATAAATAAATAAATAAATAAATAAATAAATAAAATTGGATACTCAGGTGGTGGGTGCTTATGTACTTAGAGTCATTATGTATTCTTTTTGAACTGATCCTTTAGTAAATATGTAGTGACCTTTTTGGACTTTTTTATAGTTCCGTATTCTACATTAAAGTCTATTTTTCTGATACTGTATGAGAATAGCTACTATCGTTTGCTTTGTTTTTTGGGGCTTTTGTTTATGTTTTTTTTTTTTTTTTTTTTTGCATGGGATATCTTTCCATTATTGAACTTCCAGTGTCTGTGCATCTCAGGGGTAAAGTGAAATTTTGCAGCAATTTGTCTTGTTTCTGTTTTAATCCATTCAATGTGTATATTTTAATTGAAAAATTTTGTTCATTTATATTCAAGTTTATTATTCATTCTTGATCCTGAAGCTTTCTTAATTTTTTCATTTATTTTTAGCATTCATTGTTCAGTTTTGTTCTTTCATTCCTCTCTTGTTGTTCATCTTTGTAGTTTGGTAGTTTATCCATGAGATTTTATTCTATACTTTTTCTCTTGTCTTTACCACTATTCTTGTTTTTATGCATTCATGTGTTTTATCTGTGATTGTTGTCCTTTCATTTCTGCATGTAGAAGTCTCATAAACATCTTTTGTAAGACTGGTCAAGTTTTGAGGAAACCCTTTAGTTTTTCCTTGTCTTTATTTCTCTTTACATCTGAAAGATAGCCTTGCTGAGTATAGTATTGTCCATTGACAGTTATTTTCTTTCAGAACATGGAATATGTCATTTTATTCCCTCTTGGCCTGTAAAGTGTCTGTTAAGAAATTTGCTGTTTATACATTGGGGACTCCTTTATGTTTTAGTATTCTGTCTTTATTTATTAATTTTTGACTTGATTACCATATCATTATTGGATGATGAAAGCATATGTTCATAAAATGTTCTGTTAATATTTTCTACTTTAATAGTTTTATGGTGCATGATTAGAGTAGCATTGTTAATAACATTTTATAGATTAGAAAGGAAAGTAAAAACATAAGTTACTTGATAAAGATCTCAGCATGTAGCAGGAACCATAGAATTAAATTTAAATCTTGATCCTCTAGTTCTCTATTTATTTTCATTCTAAGTTTTACTTGTACTCTTCTACACTGCCCTCTACCATCAGCCTGATTTTGATTTCCCTAGAAAATCCTCACCTTCTTTTCCCTGCCAAATATTCTTCCTTGAAGATAATTCAAGGACATATAAACCAAAACTAAAAATAAAAGGAATTTAAATATCCATTCTTTGGGACTCCAGCAGCATATTCTCCTTCCTTCCTTTCTTTTCTTTATTCTGCCAATAACTTAAATAAGTGTTACAGCTAACTCTTATTGTAACTTATTGTATAACTTATTATATATGTTGAGAGCTCCTTGGCAAGTCACCAGGAAGTTTGTATAATGCAAACCTTTTCCAATTATATCAGGAATGCAGGTACATTAGGATAGAACTTTGAATTTTTAATTTGTAGTTGGTTTTCAGTAAGCAAATCATCTATTTTGAATGTTTTAGAATATAAAAACAACTCATCTTTCAATTCCCTTCATAGGAAACAAGCAATGTAGTCTTGTAATGAGAGGCGATTTTAAAAAATTTTCAATGTTATTGTTCTTATGAACAGTTGAGATTCATACATTTCTCTTTAGTATATGGTACTATAATTTTTTTCATAAATAAAATTTAATAAAGTGTGCTTCAAAATAAATAACATATTTTAATTTGAAAGTATATTGGCTGCCAATATCTCTATGAATAGTTAAACATCAGAAATTCATTTTCATATTGTTTATTCTTTTGTTTCATCATTTTGTTAGTCAATCAAATTTCTCAGTAGTCTGTTGATCAAAAACATTGAAATGGTAAATTGTGAGAAAATTGAGTTGAAATATGGATTTTATTAAGTGAAATACAATTCATTGTAACACATTTTCAATTCATTGGATATGAAACTTTACAAAAGGCATTCATTCCAATATAGACTAAAGGCACAGAAACCCTATTTTCTAAAATAATTGCTGAAAATTCCCAAATTTTAAAAAAGATATGGATATCTAAATGCAGAAAGCATATAGAACTCAATACAGACACAAATAGAAAATTCTGAAGCAGATCTGTTCATTTTTTCAATAGTAATTTTTTAATATATTGGCCAAATATATATTTATTATTTAAAGTCCAAATTACTCTGACAATGTTTCAGAAAACATTCTGTCTGGCTATTTATTTTTAATCTTTTTCTTATTAATCCTTTGTATCTAACATATTGCGCTTATTTATTGTATATATTTGATGAATTTATACTTTCCCACTGTTGGGACAAAATAACTAATACAGCACCTCCTATTTAAAGAAAGAGAGGTTTATTTTGGTTCACAGTTTCAGCCCATGGTCAGCTGGCTCCAAGGCAGAAACAGGATGGCACAAGGACCTGCTAGAGGAAAATGTACTCAATCCATGGCAGTCAGGAAGCAAAGAGAAAAGTCTAGAGGAGCAGAGAGAACAATACACCCTTTCAGGTCATGCCTCCAGTGTCGCATTCCTAGTGGGAAGTTATTTTTATTTATTTATTTTTTTAGGAACCAACGTATTGCTTTGCACAGCAGTCACACTGCTTCACACTCCCACTAACAGTGTATAAAGTCTTAAGTTTCTCCACGTCCTTCCCAGCAAGTGGTATCTCTTTTCTTTTCTATAGGAGTCATTCTAATATATATGTGCTGCCGAAGCGAGCACAATAGTAGTCATTCTAATATATATGAGTTGATATTTCACTGTGACTGTGATCTGTATCTTCTTGACGATAAATAATGTGCACTTTTTCATAAACTTAATGATCATTTGTATATCTACTCAATTCATTTGCTTATGTTTAAGCAGTCATTCTATATTTCTTTCTTTCTTTCTTTCTTTTTTTTGCAATTGAGTTGTAGTTCTTCTTTGGATATCCATGCATTCATAATGGGAAAAATATTTGCACAGAATCGATGTGCAAATATTTGTACAGAATCTATGTTGTACTAATTAGTGGTTACTGGATTACTATTTGGCCATATTACTATCTACAGGAGATACCAGTATGATATAATTGGCTCATGTGATCAATTCAGAAGTTTACATAAATTTGGAATAAACATAAAATAATCATGTTATATATTATTAGTTCCTGTTGTATCGGATTTTAATTGTAAAAATTTGAAGATCTAGCTGTCATTAAAGCACATGCTGAATGTTTAAATTTCAAAAAGAGATTGTTACACTAAAAGATACATTGCATCAACTCACATCAAAATATAAGCTGTGAGATTTGCTTGGTGCTCACACTACTGGCCCTTCCATAATTTCTCCCTGAAGCAGCCGATTCTTCTGGGTTTACCTCACCTCTGGTGTGTTGGCTTTATCCTCGATCAGGTCGGCTGTTTGGTAGTCACCTCTGTGGCCCTGTGCTGAGGGGAATTCAAGGTGCAGAGCTTGCTAGGAGACTTGATGCATACAGCAGGTGGGGCCTATTTTTTTTGTTGGCTTAAGTTTTGTTTTGTTTTGTTGATCAATAAAACACTTTGATTACATTTCCATGTCTTCATAAATAAATCTTATGTGATTTTACTGTGTGTCTGTTTGTCATTCTCAATGTAAACAGCACATTGTCTTCACTAAAGAATTACTAAATTTTTCAAATTTTAATAAGATTTTAGTAGTTGTGTGTTCTGTATTCATCCTAAAGTGACAAACATATTCTATAAATTGGAATTTGAAAGAAATTCAGTATGCTTTACTAATTTTAAAGTGAATCTTGCAGGTCACAGCCAGGTTTTTAAAGGATTATTTTCAAATATACATTTGAAGAAAATCAAAACCAGTATTGTAGCATCTGTGACTCCTGGGACTCCTGAAATAATAATACCTTCAAAATGAAATTCGCAATTACATCAAATTGAAATTTATCATAAAATGGAAGAGTCACTCTCAGGTTAGCAAGATTAAACCATCATAGGATTCAAAGATTCAACATGTTGGAAAACAAAACAAGAGATACTTATGTAGAAGAGTGCCTAATAGGAAAATGTCATAATACCATCCCAAAACATTCTAGAAGAGAAGATAGGCTGGTTTAGTGAGTTCACCATCAAGTAGAGGGGCAGATGTGGGTGGAAGAGGCAGTGCCCGAACACTAAACACAATATTCTTTTAACTAAATATATTTTTAAAATGCCAGCCAAGTCAATTCTGAGGAGCTTGGTGAATCTACTTCTATATTCTCTTGTGTAACTTGTGTTGCATTTGCCCACTGCTTCATGGTCCCAGGCCTAAAGTCAAGATCTCAGTATGAAAGCAAACAAATGAAAAACAGAATTGTAGCACCTGGGTATAAATCAATAAGATATAGATTCTTTTAAAGTTTATTTTCAGGAAAAAAGAATAGTAAAAGTGCATTTATAAATGATTGTAAAATTAGTCACATACTTAAAACCTTCAAGCAGTATCACACTGATGTTCTCTTGATTCATCTCCTATGAAAAATTTTCGGCAGATTATACAGTGGTACCTTGGTTCACGAACTTAATTTGTTCCAAGATCCTGGGGAATATGGCTGTATTTGTGTTCCTGGAGGGAAGATGGCTGCGATTGCATTTGTCACTCAATACAGAGATTTCAGGGGAAGCAAAATTTTGCCTAACAGCTTCTGTTTGTGAACTGAACTGTTCATGTAAAGAAGCATTCTTCAACTGAGATATTACTGTATTTAGTACCCTGAGAGCCCCACGAACATAACACTAAAGTTAAACTTTAACCTCACATCATTAACAAAAAAAAGAAAGAAAAAAACAAAGCTGTTAAATAAACTCTGTTGGACAGGCATAAGCAAACCACACAGCAGAAAAATCTGAAAGGACAACAATGAAATCAACAATGAGGACAACAAAAGAGATCAATAAAGTGCCTTTTAAATTCAAAGAAGATATAACTAAACACATAATGATCATAATGAAGCAAACTATTAGCAGGTCTGCAGAAGAAATTAATTAAAAACTAGTAGAGGTAAACAGAGAGATTGAAAATAAAAATTCCCATCATATAAAAGAATTGAAATCTCCAAAAGGTTCCAAACAGAGCTCTAGTAGATCAAAAATCTACTTAAAGTATGGGCAGCAGAAGCAACCAATGTGAAGACACAGTGTCAGATCTAGAACATAGAGCTGTAGTTGGTGATCAGTTGATGAATGATAGCTTAAGAACTACAAAGGAACATGAAAAGTAGATCCAACAGCTGCTACATGATGCAAAGAATATTAACCAAAAATTCATTGAAATTAGTGAAAAATCAGAAGACAGCACAAAAGGCATAAAAATTGTTATTTAGATATAATAGCAGAAAACTTTCCAAATATGGAAAAGAAATTACCATACAGATATGTGATGCATATAGAAAACCAAAATAGCCATGACCAGTAAACAAGGCACTCAAGGACATATCATAGTCAAAATACCAAAAGTCCAATACAAGAGCAGAATCTTAAAGGCTATTAAAGAAAAGCAAAAATCAAGTATAAATGAAAACCCATCAGAAGTTCAGTAGACTTCTCTACACAAAACTTAAAGGTAAGGAAAGCTTGGAATAAAGCATTTCAGCTCTAAAAGAAAACAACTTCTGAACCAGAATGATATATCCTAAAATATTATCTTCCATAATTAATGAAGAAATAACACATTTCTATGATAAAGAGCACCTGAAGAAATTCATGACCAGCAAGCTAGTGATCCAATAATTTCTCAAGGAGATCCTAGAAAATGAAAATGAAATGGACAGTCACAAAAGGTCCATTGGAAGGAATCCACAGTGTAGAACAAGCAATTAAGTAGAAGGGAAAGAAACGGGAATAGCAGAAGAAAAATAATACCATGCTACGAATAAGTCAGTCATTAACTATCAGTTATAACTATCAATGTGAATGGCTCAATTCGCCAATCAAAAGACACAGATTAATAGAATGTATCAAGAAATAAAATCGTACAATATGCTGTATACAAAAAACACATTTAACCCAAAATTAAATTACTAGGTTAAAAATCAAAGGAAGGAAAACCATATTCCATGCAACTGGACCCCACCAAAAAACAGGAGTAGCTATCACAGTTTTAGAAAAAGTGAACTTTGATCCAAAACTGATCAGAAGAGGTGAAAGAGGACATTACATATTGGTTTCGGGAACTATTCAACAAGAAGAGGTAACAATTATAAATGTATACACAGGAAACAATAATGTACCTAATTTCATAAGACAAACACTACTGGACATAGAGGATTAGGTAAACATCAATACAATTATGATGGGGGACCATGATACCCCACTATTACAAATAAACAAACCAATAAACAAAAAAATCATCAAAGAAATATCTGAATTGAACCAAACTTTCCAAGAAATGGGATTAATTTATATACAGTGTTCCACCCAACAACAGAATATACACTCTTTTGGGCAGCACATGGAACTTTCTCCAAAAAGGACCACATATTAGTCAAAAAAGCAGCCTAAGTAAATGCAAAATAATCAAAATTTTACCATGTATATTATCAGATTATAGTACAATGAAACTAGAAATCAATGGCAAGAGAAACACAGAAAGTATGCAAATGAAGGAAATTAAACAAGACACTATTGGATAATCAATGTGTCGTGGAATAAATCAAGGAAGAAATAAGACAATACCTTGAATTTAGTGATAATTCCACCAGAACAAACCAGAACTTATGGGACCAAATGAAAGCAGTCCTAGGAGGGAAGTTTACAGCTCTGAATTCACACATAGGAAAAACAGTTTGAGCCCAAATAAATAACCTAGTTATGTGCCTCAAGATCCTAGAATAACAAGAAAAATCCAAATCCAGACCTAGTACAAGGAAGAAAATTATAGAGATCAGTGCAGAAATCAGTGAAATGGAGGATTAAAAAAATACAAAGAAACAAGTGAAGATCCAGTTCTTCGAAAGAATAAACAAAGTATACAAAAACCTAACCAATCATACCAGAAAAAGGAAAGAAAATAAATCAATACAATGAGAAATTAAAATAGTTAAAATAGAAATCACAATGGACACTGCTGAAATGCAGATTATTAATAAATACTTCACAAACCTGCATACCAATAATGTGGAGAACTCAGAAGTAATGAAAAGATTCTTAGATACATATGAATTTCCACAATGAATCAAGAAGATTGAAAAATCTTGAATTATCCAATAATAGGCAATGAAATTGAAGATGTAACTTAAGAAAAAACAAAACAAACACAACCATAAACTACCAACTAAGAAAAGTCCAGAATCTGATATATTCACTTCTGAATTCTTTAGGGTCTTCAGGGAAGAACTAACACCAATATAGCACAAAATCTTTAATGAAATCCAAAGTTAAGGAGTACTTCCAAAGTGATTCCTGGAAGTTAGCATTAAAGTGATTCCAAAACCAGGCAAGGATCCATCCTAAATAGATGATAAATAGATAGATAGATAATCTCTTTAATGTACATAGATGCAAAAACCCTCGACAAGATATGGCAAACATAATACAAGAAATCATCAAAAACTCCTACACCATGACTAAATAGGCTTCATCTCAGTGATGCAAGTATGGTTTAACATATGCAAATCAGTAAATGTAATCTATTACATAAACATAAACAAGAACAAAAATAATATCCTCTCAGTAGAAGCAGAAAAAGCTTTTGACAGTAGAAAACGTTGATTCATAACGAAAACTGAAGAAAATAGGTATAGAAGTATGTTACTTCAATCTAATAATAGGCGTTTTTGAAAAACCATTGCCCACATCATATTAAATCGGGAAAATTGAAAGTTTGCTCTCTAAAATCAGGAACGTGACTCCGATATTCAGTATCACCACTCCTGTTCAACATAGTCCTCAAAACATTAGGCAGAGAAATCAGGCAAAAGAAAGAGTAATAAAAGGAATACATATATGAGAAGAAGAAATCAAAATATCATTTGCAGATGACACGATTCTCTACTTACAAGACCAAAAGAATTCCATCACAAGAATAGTAGAATTAACAACTGAATTCAACAATGTACAGACATAAAATCAACATAGAAAAACCCACAGCATGGTAATGGCACGGAACCAGACATGAGATCAAAAGAACAAAGTAGAGGAAGCAGAACCAAACCCAGACACATTCAACTATTTTGTCTTTTATAAAAGGACCAAAAAAAAAATACACTTTAGGTGTTTTAGTTGCTTTCCCTTTACTGGGATAAAATACCCAACACCCACAAGCTAAAGGAGGATAAGTTTATATCAGCTCATAGTTTGTAAAAAGTTCAGTCCATAGTTTCCTGAGTCCAAGGCAAGGCAGAGGAGCATGGCAAAGCAGAAACAGACCATGACAGGGCAGGCAGAAAGCAGAAAGAAGTGAATCTACCTTCTTTCTATCACTTTATATTCCATCCAGGCTACAAGCGTACTGGTTGGTGCCCCCCATACCCAGGGCGGGGTTTCCTTCTCCAGTAATCCCACCATTCACACCTGTGCTAAACAAATCAGTTATCACACACCCATGATCCAGTATCACATGCCCATGATCCATCTACCTCCCAAAAACCCCACCTATGAGGGCATGAGGCACTGGGGGCACATCCAGATATGAGTCATAACAGGAGGAAAGGTAGCCTCTTTAACAAATGTTGCTGGGAAAATTGGATCTCTGCATGTATTAGATTGAATCTAGACACATGTATTTCACCATGTATTAAACTAAAATCAAAATGGATGAAATATCTAATTGTTAAAACAGAAACAATCTGCTGGAAGATAAAATAGGTAAAATTCTTAAAGACACAGAACACCAAGCGAAAAAGAAATAATACTGAAAATCAACAAATGAGATCATATTGAATTAAAAAGCTTTTGCATAGCAAAGGAAACAAGAAACTTACAGAATAAGAAAAAAAATAGCAGCTATAACTTGAAGAGAGGAATGACATCTAGAATACATGAAGAAATAAAAACAACACCTCCCAGAATAAAAAAGTTCAATAAAAAAATGGATAACTGAAACAGATATTTCTCACAAAAAGAAGTACAAATGGCCAAAAAATATATGAAAAATGTTCCAAATTGCTGGTCATTAGAGAAACGCAAGTTAAAACAACACTGTGATTCCATCTTACTTCGGAACAAATGTCTACCATGAAGAAATAAAATATAAAAAATGCTTTCAAGGTTGTGGGGGAAAAGGGTCTTTCTATTTTGTTGGTGGAAATGTAAACTAGTACAAACACCATGGAAATCCGCATGGAGATTCCTGAAAAAGTAAGTAGAAAATTCAGTTTTACCCAGTTATTCCACTTCTGGGTATCTTTCTGAAAGTATTTAAGTTTTCACATTATAGTGATACATGCATACCCACATTTATAGCAGCAGAATTGGTAATAGCTAAGTACTGGAAATACCCTGTAGGTCCATCAACAGATGAATGGATGAAGAAAATGTGGCATTTATGCACAGTGGAGTACTACTCTGCCATAAAAAAGATAAACTTGAGACATTTGTAAATAAACTGGCTGTACCTTGAGACTATATTATTGAAATAAGTCAGGTACACAAGCTTAAATATTGCATGATTTCTCTTATATGAGAAACCCAACACATATTTTAAAAGCAAAATGAAATATAGTTAATAGTAAAAAATGGACATAGACTTTTTACAAAAGAGAATCAAGAGATGGAGAGAAAGAGGATGGAAAAAAATGAAGAAAAAAATTAAAATTGTACCTATTAATAGGGTAACAGGTTGTAAAGTAAAGATCATTAAATAAGTTTAAGAATGTCTCTATCCTACAATATTTAACTTTTGTTTCTCTTATTTCCCTTCACTATAATCAACTTGTCTTGCACACAGCAATTTGCAGTAGTGAAGTTAGGAAGCTGTCTTAGAGTGAGGTGAAACAAGAACCACAAGACTTATTTTACAGGGGACAGATATTTAAGAACAACATTTTAAAGATATAATTCATATACAGTACAACTTGTTGATTTAAGGGTACAATTCAATGAGTCTTGGTGTTTTTATTGCATTGAACAAGCATCACCCCAATTGGTTTCACAATATTTTCTTGTCCTAATGCCCAGAAAAAAATACCATCTCCCTTTCCTTTTTCTTCATGCTACCATTATTCTTAACCCTAGGCAAAAGTCATCTGCAATCAATCTGTGTAGAGTTATTTATTATAGGCATTTCTTATAAAAAGAATCATACAATATATGGTTCTTAGTGAATGGCTTCTTTCACTCAGCGTACTGTTGTTAAAATACATGTTACGGCATAAATGAATACAGATATGTTAAGCACAAAATGGTGGTTTATTTCTACAGATGTACTACAATTTTTTTATTCATCTATTGCTTGACATTTGGATAGTTTGTAGTTTTGGGCTATTAATAATGAGGCTACAAATGTTCCTGTTTAAGTTTTTCTGTGGACATGTATTTTTATTTATCTTTGGTATAATCCCAGGAATGGAGCTGCTGGATCATGTGGAAATACTGTTTATTGTTTCAAGTACTGTTGGATGTTCTTCCAAATTTGCTGCATTATTTACACTCCTGGGTGAAATTTCTCTACGCGCTCATCAACATTTGCTATTGTCTGCGTTTTGATTATATCCATCCTACTGGAAGGAGGTGGTATTCCATTGTGTTTTTGAAATCTTCATACAAAATAGCTAATAATGAATGTCTTTTCATGTGCCTATTTGCGATATGTCCGTTCTTTGAACAAATGTCTAATTACCTTTTTAGATACACGATTTACAAAATATTTATCTTAATTTGAGATTGTCTTCATTTTTCTTGAGGATAGACCTTGAAGCCCAATGGATTTGAAATTTCATGACATCTTATACATTGATATTTTCATCTGTTACTTGTGATTTTGTTAGCACTATCTAAGAAACTCTTGCATAGTCCAAGACCTGAAAGATTTACATATGGGTTTTTATCCTACAGTTGTGCAGATTTAGAGTTTATATTTATAATTTTCATCCATTTTAATTCTCATGTGTGGTAAACATAACCATCCAAATTTATTATTTTCCATGTGGATATGCAGATTCCCCCACAAATTTTTAAAAAGAATACTGTTTTCCCATGAATTTTATTGACACTCAAGTTCAAAATCAATTGCACATGACCAAGAGGATTCATTTCTGGGTACTTGATTCTATACTATTAACCTATGCCTATCATTATGAAAGTACCATACTGTCCTGGGTAATGAAACTTTGTAATAAATTTTGATATCAGATTATTAATTTATAAAATATAATAGGTATTTTGATAATGAGGGCTTTTAATCTGAAGATAAGTTGAGAGATTATCATTATTTTAACAGTACTATGTTTTCTAACATACAACATAAGAATTCATTCCATTTATTTTGAGCTTCAATAATTTTAACAGCATTTTGAAGCATACTTCAATTTTGCTAAAGTGCATTTGTTCTCATAATTTTTAGAGATACTTTCATTATTTTTAAGACTCTGATCCTAAAATTACTACTAAAATGCAGAATACAATCTAGCAAAATCAGTCTTCAAATAAAATCAGAACAAATTTGAGGACTGATTCAATCTGATTTATACCTGTGTTTTTATCCTAGAGTTGTAAACTTGATTTTTTTTTTCTATGAGAGAATGTTATCTGAAAATGAAATAATTTTACTTCTTCATTCCCAAACTGTATGTCATTAACTTTATTTACTTGTCTAAATCTTCAGCTAGGAGGGAACATCCTTATCTTGTTCCAGATGTTAGGTGAATGGTATATAATATTTCACTATTAAGTATGATTTTATTGTAGATTTTTAGTAATGAGCTCTATTGGATTGAGAAAATTATCTACTGTTAGTGGTTTGCTGAGGGTTTTATCATAAAAAGTTACTGAAATTTATTAAATCTTTTTTCTGCACGTATTGAGATGATATGCTTTTTTCCCTTTTGTTGATACGGCATAACATACTAATGATTTGAAACATTAAACTAGCCTTCAGTTTTTAATAAATCACATTTATTCACAGGACCTAGAACTTTTCATATATTTCTGGGTATATAGTACTCTTATTTCTGGTATACTAGTATTTTTAGTGACTTTTACCTTTCTATTCATAAGAGATGTTGATTTTTCTTTCCTTTAGTTGGGTTGTTTGATTTTAATATCAATTTAGTACTAGCTCTAGAAATGTGTTGGAAAATATTCCTTACTTTGTCTTTCTGTGCAAAAGTTTGTGAAGGATTAGAATTATCTTTGATATATGCTTACTATCACTAATGAAGTTATATGTCTTTTTCAGTAGTTTTTAAAAGTTGGTAATTTAATTCCTGTATTAGTTATATTTTTTTTTCTCTATAATGAAATGTGTAAGTCACCTAAGAGAAGATGTTTATGTTGGCTCACAGTTTCAGAGGATTTAGTCCATAGTCAGCTGGCTCCAAAGCAAAAACATCGTGGCATAGGAGTGTGACAGAAGAAGGGGCCTCAATTCATGGCATGAAGGAAACAATGAGATCAGAAAGATAGCAGAAAGTGAAGGTCTGGGGAACAAATATAGTTCCCAAGATTATACAGTCTTTACCAACCCAGATAGACATAGGCATGTGCTTTACTTATTTCTTGAGCATCTATCAAGCCTATCCTGACAATCGAGAGTAACTATTCCAATCTATTTGATTGCTACATGTCTGTTTAGATTTTTAAAATTCATTTTGAGTTAGTGTGGGTATTTTGTGTCTTTTAAGAAATTTATCCATTTCAACTAAGTTGATTTTGTGGGATATGACCACTTAAAGAATTACCTTATAATGTGTTTGATTTTTCTGTACCCTCTTTCATTTGTGATTTTGGTACTTTGTATGTCGCTCTCTTTCTCCTCTGCTCTTTCTGCCAATCTAACTAAAAGGTTGTCAATTTTGTTGATCTTCTTGAAGAACCAGGTTTCACTTGCATTGCTTTTATACTTTTCTGTTTTATATTATTTTCTACTCTGATCTCTTCATATTCTACCAATTCCTTTGAGTTTTATTTCATTTATTCTCCAGTGTCATAATTTGAGGGTTCTCCAGTGTTCTAATTTGAGAATTTCTTCTTAATGTAGTCAATTACAATTTTAATTTCCCTCGCTGGACTGCTTTTGTGCACTCTGTCAGTTTTGGTATGTTGTGTATTCATTTCCATTCATCTCAATTAGTCTTTTGGTTTCTTCTTTCTATCACTAATTACTTAAATATGTACTGCTTAATTTCTACATGATTTTGAATTTTTCAAATATTATGATGTTGTCTTCCAATTTTAATTCATTTTCTTTGCAGAATTTACTGTATATGATTTTGATAATTTTACACTTATTGATAATTATTTTATGGCCTAGCATATGACCTCTGCTTTGAAGTGTTTAATGTGCACATGAGAAGAATTGGTATTTTCTTCATGGTGAGTTGCCTAGCCAGTATATGTTCATTGGGTCTATTAGGTATACAGTGTTGTGTAAGTCATCAATTTTGACCATCTGCTTATTTTTCCTTTTTATTCTTAAAACGGCATATTCAAATATATAAAACTTACTCTTGAGTTGTTTGTCACTTGACTTAGGTTAGTTTTTATTTCATCATGTATTTGGGGGGATCTGTTTTTATATAAGCTCAAATCCAGGGCCTTGCACATTCTAAGTAAGTTCTCTACCACTGAGCTACACCTGTATCTCTGCTTATAGTTATTATATTTTCCTGGAAAATTCATTTTTTTGCTAGGTAAAATACAATTCTTTATCTGTAGTGACATGTTATAGTGTATTTTTTGCTTGGTATTGTATAGACATAATCTTATGCCATTGCATACTTTTCCTATCCTTTTACTTTCAAATTATTTATAACTTGTAAGGAAAATCTATATCTAGATCACATAGAAGTAGACAGTTTAAATTGTGTTTTTGCATTGGACTTTTTAATTCATTCTCATCAAATCTTATTGACAAATTAGATGTATGTCTATGATTTTATTTTTTATTTTCTATACGTCTCAATTTGTTTTGTTTATTTATTGCTCTTTTGTATCCAGGCAATGTTTATTGTGTAATATTTTCCTTCCTTCAATGATTATTATATTTTTGAAGCTAATTTCTTATTCTCTGCCCCATGTTTTACTATACACATATCTTAATGTGTCAAAATTGATATCAGATTCATAAAAACAATTTCAGTGAAATAAAGAAATAGTACTTCTATGGTGCTTAATCCTCTATTTTGCATTATTATTGTTAATAAATTTACATTAAATTTACATTAAATTTATACATTAAATTTATAAATTTTAAACCTAAATATTGCATTGTTATAAATACTGCATAAATTTCTACATGTTATAATGAAGTTATAGGAAGAAATAAAAACAAATTTATATTTAGATTGTTTGTATATTTACCATTTGAAATCCTCTTTATGACTTTCTGTAGATCTCAGTTACTATGTGGTGTCATTTTCTGATTCCAATACAGCTTTGCTTATACTTATTGCCCTTGTGTTAATATTGTTAGACACGTGCCTTTCTATTGGTTATGGTACCAGGAATGTAATTATATTCATATTATTACACATAATTGCTTCTTCAATCACTCTAGAGGAGAAAAGGGAATAAATATACATTTATACTGTCTTTTATAATTACATAATTACCTTTACTGTGCTATTTTTTTAATTGTGTTGCTTTGAACTACTATATAGAATTGCTTACTTTGAAAATGAAGAACTTCTGTACTATTTGTTTTAAGAGGCATACAATAGCAAAAGATTCTGGTTTTGATTATCTTTGAATGTTATATCTCACTTTGATGGATCAAATATCTGTGGTCAACAGATCATTTTCTTTCATCCAGCTTTTAAAATGTCATTGAATTAATTAATCTTATTGATGTTTCATTTTATGTACTGAGTATAGATCTTTAAATCTTTGGATTTATCCTTTGTGGGGGTCCTTTTATTTCTGGGATATATTAGTTGATATATTCTGGAAAATTTGGAAAGTGTTTAGCTATTATTACAGTGATTTTTTTTACTCCATTCTTCCTCATCTCTTACTATGGCATCCTAATTATTCGTATAAGTTTAGCCACATTTCTCTGAGACTTGGTATATTTTTCTCCATTTTTTGTTCTTCATATTGAATAATCTTTATTGATCTATCATAGTATTTGCTGACTTTATTTTTCCAGATCTTATCAACTGTAAAATCCCTCTACTACATTTTTCCAATTTATCATTTCATTTTCTTTTATATTTTTATCTATTTATTACCTTATTTTAATACTGGGGATTGAATTCAGGACCTTCACACTAAGCCACATTCCTTCCCAGCACCTTTTTGATTTTTATTTTGAGATAAGGTCTCACTCATTTGCCCAGGCTGAAAATTTTCTATTTCATTAACAGTATGCTTCATTCAAAGACATATGGGCATCTCAGCAACATTCACCATTTTAATAGTGATATTATTAATTTCATTGAATATATTCAGAGTAGATTGTCCTCAGGAGCCTCAGTGGTGGGCATACTCACAGTCACCCTGTAATTACAGTGGTTGATCAAGGCTCTCTCTGTATTTTTCTCTGATCACTCTGATAGTCTATCAGTCATAATATGTACCAAATCCAGCTGTTAGGTTTCACTAATTGCCTAGGTTCAACAATTCCCTAGGGCATAAATTGCTTTACAAGCTAATTTAATTGAATTCAGGCATAAGCTAATTAACTTCTTTACATATATAGTCACAAATCACATACACACTTATTGTCCACTTTTGTATTGGCTCAAGTGTTTTTGCCATTTCTTTAATTTTTATTTTTAGTTGACAAATAATGATTTTATATATTTATGAGTAAAATATGACGTTTTGATATTTTTCAAAGGAGGAATTGTTTTTGAAGCCTGTCTTTTAGGTTTGCTTTAACGCCCGAATGGCTTTTTCTAGCTGGACTCTTCCACTGAACTAGCTGGCTCATAATTAAGACAAGTAATTTTTGAGTATTTTTAGACTTAAGCATCTTCTTAGTCAAACCATTGGATGAAATTTTGGGATGTCTCTTTTTTGGACTTTTTATGAACATGGGGAAATTCTTAATCCACTATACCACTAGTGGTCATGATTTTAGGTCTAGTTTTCTTGGCCTGATACTTCTAGTGTGTAATCTCTGACCTATAAAGGAACTGGGCAGGATAAAATTGAGAAAACAGCAGTCCTAGCCTGCTGTGTCTGGAGTACAGTCTTCATTTAAGAGTAGAAATTGTTAGAGGAAGTGAGCCCTTGACCTTTTGGCTACAATTCAGTAGGAATTTACTATGTTATACTACTCAGAAATGTAAGACAATTTAAGTGCTGGTGGAATTCCCCTCCTAGCAAGAGATGGCCCCTTTGATTAGGCGCTGAGAATACAGAATTTTCATCTTGTTTCCACTACAGTAGAGCTTCCATTAAGCTGACCTGAGAATAGGGGAAGGGAGACATGGATCAGTTTAAATACCATATAGTCTACCTGGTCTCAGAGAGTTTTAAGAGGCTTTAAGAATAAATATGTATTTGTTTGCTGCATTATTTAGAACAATTTCCTGAGACTTTAAATGCTTCTATTATTTTAGAGTTTTCAACAGTTTTGCTTGTTTCTCTGTGGGTTTGGTGTACAGAGTTCTGTATAATGCTATCTCAGAAAAAGAAATCCAAGTGGCATGGTTTTAAGACTATTAGCTGCATTAGAATTTTCCAGAGAAACAGAACCAACAGAATATATAACATATTATTTCAGGAATTAGTTCACAAAATATAGAGGCCAAGAAATCCCATGATCTGTTGTCTATAAGCTAGAGAAGTATGAAAGCTGGTGATAACTTTAGTCCCAATCTGAAGGCCATGAAACCAGAGTTGATGACATAAATCCTGGTGTAAGTCTGAAGGACCATAAAAGAGTAGCGCTATGTTTTAGGGCAGGAAAAGATGGATGTCACAGATCAATAAGAGAGAGTGAATTAGCATTCTCTCTCTTCCCATTTTTTTCTGTTCAGGCCCTCAGTACACTGCATGATGCCCATCCACTTTGGTGAGGGTGATCTTTCCTCAGTCAACTGATTTAAATTTGATTGTCTCCCCCCAAACACTGTCACGGACATGGTCCCCACAATGATGTATTATGAGTTATACGAGAATCCCTTAGTTCAATCAATTTAGCGCATAAAAATAACTATCACACTGACATATGTTTTATGTCATCTTTAGTGCTCTTATTTTTATGAGACAATGTCACATTATTTAGTACAGATTTATTTTTTTCTTTTTCTGGTTTTTTGAGGCGGGGTCTCACTATGTTGTCCGGGGACATTTCAAACTTAGGTTGTCTTGCCTCAGCTTTCTGAGTACTGGGATTATGGGCATGTGACACGATGTCCAGCAGTTGTTAGGATCTATAGGACACTGTACATCATGGGTGTCTAAATTTTGGTTTGCATGATATGCAGTGAATAAATAATTGTCATATTCTACATGTAAATTACACAATAGAGTTAATGTATATACATTATAAATTTTTTAAGATTTTCATTATAACCTTAGAAATAAGGCACCATAAACATAAAACTAGTGGTATACTTGAACTCATTTTTGTGAAGGTGATGCATCAATGTCTAGTTTAGTGAACATGGTTGAAATTCTTAGAGCGATCTCAAGATGTTTGTTAGAAATTTTTGATCTAAATTTACCCACGTACTTCATTCTCGAATTGTTACTTATGTATGTACTGCCAAGTGGGATGACGTGAATAAGACATGATTGTGAAGGGGGAGATATTATTCTCTGGGAAAATAGGTTTCATATAAAAGTCTAGGAGAGAAAAATGAGCAAATATTTCTTTGAGTTGAAGGTCTGTTTGCAATGTTATAAGTTTCACTTGAAAATTCTCAGATAATGTATTTAGGTCAACTGAAAATGGAGTAAAAGTGAATAAAAAGTTGATGTTTTTCTAGGAATCTTGCAACCTAGTCTCAAATTTCTGTATCAAAATGTGAGACAAACCTACATATATTATGATGTTCATAGAGGTATGTTTAGCTAACATATCAAAATTCATAAAATTGTTTTCAATAACTCGAGCTTGCCATAATTTCAATTTCAATTCAGTATCACTTAAAACATGGTATAGATAATTTGACTTTTCACCTGAAAACGTGTGTTTAACTTATTTAAATAAGTGGTCAAATCTACCAAAAATGAAAAACTTGTGAGCTATTTTTTATTTTCAAGTTCTGGAAAAAAATTAACTTTTGAATCCATATATAAATTGATTTCATTTCACAAATCATAAAATCCTTTCATCATTTTACTCTGACTTAGTGATATTACTTCAGAAAAGTAAAGACTATCTCCATAATCAACATGCACACACACACACACACACACACACACACACACACACACACACACACTGTTTTTTTGAGACAGGGTCTCGCTATGTAGTTCAGGCTGGCCCTGAGCTCACTATGTAGCTGAAACTGGCCTCAAACTCACAGCAATTGGCCTGCCACAGCCTCCCCAGTGCTGGGATTACAGGTGTGCACCACCACACCCAGCAACACGCATATTTTTAAGGAATTCCTGGGATTTAATTCTATTCCCTTATGAAATTAGATCTTTGATGATGATTTACATGATATTATCCATTTTTAAAGTTTTCACTCTTAAATTTTCTTTATGTAGTATGCAGTGAAAGTTCAGTAAAAGTGAGTTGCTGGTAGCAGTTGCTTCATTTTCTATTACATTTATAGGTCCCTCTTTTTTACCAGCCATTAGCAGGGGGCCATTGATAGCTATGGTATATGAGCTGACAAAGATTTTTTTTTAAATTTTATTTTAATGGTACATTTTAGATGTACATAGTGATAACATTCATCATAGGGGATTTGTATCTGTACATGACATATCTTGTTGCTTCTTTTTTCCCCATTCCCCTCCCCTCCCTTCACCCCCTCCTCCCTCCCCATTTACAAAAGCTTCATTTCCATTTTTTCCTTCCATTTCTTATTTCTCTCATCCCTCTGTTCCTTTCCCCCTCCCTTGTTCTCTTTCCCATTTGGAGCTGGACAAAGTTTAAAGAAAATTTCTGTAATGAAATTTTTAGTGTTTCAGAAAAATCAAGAGACTCAGTTGTTTCCTTTTTAATGTTGGTATATCTCTGTGATACATAATAATTACATTCACCTTTGAAAATTGGTACATACATGTATGACATTTCAATGATTTTTACTTTCCTTCTTCCTCTGTCCTTTCCTGTCCCGCTTCCCTGTATCTCCTTCCAATCTCCACGAAGTGTACCTTCTTCTTTCCTACCATGTCTCTTTTTATTTTCCCTTTAAATTAATTATATTTAGGATTCCTCCTAAAAGAAAAACCATGTGATATTTACCCTTCTGTGTCTGATTTATTTCGCTTAGCATGTAGTCTCAAGAGCCAACCATTTTCTTAAAAAAGATTCAAATTTGTCTTTATTGCTAATATGTGTGTGTGTACTTTTTGTGCATTCATCTATTGATGAAAATTTTTGCCAGCTACTCCTGGAACAGAGAACCAACACATAGAATATGTAAAGAACTCAAAAAATATTAGATCACCTAGATGAAAAACTCAATCACAAATGGGCAATTGAAATCATTAGACACTTCTCCAAAGAAGTACAAATGGCCAATGAGTGCATGAAAAGATGTTCAGAATATTGGTCATTAGAGAAATACAAATATAAACAGTGTTGAAATTTCTTCTCACCTTAGTAAGAATGGATACTATCAAGGACTAAAAAAGGACAAATGCTGGTGAGGTTGTGTGGGAAAAAGGAACGCTTCTACTATATTAGTGGAAATGTAAACTAGTATAACAATTATGCAAATCCATATGTAAATGCCTCAAAAAACTAAAAAAATGGAATTCCATTTTACTCAGATTTTTTTCTTTTAATGGAAGCAAAGAGAATATATTTTCAGTTACATTATAGCCATTAGCAATACCTTTAACAAAAATAGCAAATAGAGCTGTATCTGTACTTTTGTCTATCACCAAAACATGAAATTCAAAATTAAGAACTGTAGTCTCCAAATACTATTTGTTTTGTTTTGTTTTGGTGCTGGGGATCAAACTTGGGGCCTTGTGCTTGGTAGGCAAGCATCCAAATACTATTTGGTAGATTCTCCGTTTCTTGAATTCACTTGGCTATAACTTGGTGAGACAAAGTATATGTGAAATATGCATTACTTTATAAATCTTCCATGCTTTCCACACATGCTTTATTTGCTTAATAAAAGAGCCAGCTGTAAGTGGTTTTGATTATTTTGCAAACAGATAAATACCACTTATAATGAAGTTTGAGTTATAAATTTTTATAAACATTTTTTCAGAGATGACTGACAATTTTCAGTTTTGTTACTTTGTATACACAAAATATTCTTTGACATGCATGGTGGTTGGCAGCATGATTTTGTATATAATGTGTTTTCAAGGTGTTATTTTTTAAAAAACTGACACGATATTCCTATGAATTATGCATAGTACCTTAGTATTTGCCAGAAGAAAAACAGTAGTCATCTATCCATATTTTATTGAACACTCTTCTGTCTCCTATTCTTCTTCTTCTTAGGTGCTGTTTTCTTTTGAGATGACATTGAAGCCATGGTAGAATGCAAAAATTAGTAAATAAGCAACCATATGTTTTTTGGTATTAGCAATATTGTACATGAACTTATAACAATATATTTGATACAGCTTTGTACTTCCTATGCCACGAGTGCTAAAACTATTTCAACTTACTAAATTATTTTATGAAATAACAAAATAGGCTAAGTTTGATAATTAAGAATATTTACATGCCTGATGAATAACAATAAATGCCTGACTTCATAGACATACATGCGTGTAGGTAGGTTGAAATACTATTATCAATAATAGCTCTGCTTTATTTGCCCACTCTCACAAGTGCATGTGCTGTCTAACGTAGGTGAGTTTTGATTCATCTGACTTTGTGTGGCAGGTTCAGGTGACAGAGTTAGCTCTGCATTGTGCTCTCCCTACAGAGGCTTCCATTATCTCCTACAATGTCTATATTTGAGGATTATCCAGATCACAAAAATTATTGCTAAAATGGACATAATAATATTAAACATTTATGATATTTTGGGACTACATTACTAGCTGTCCAGGACCTTATATGGCCCTTGGGCCATGGGTTGGACACACTTGCGTATAGATAAAGAAATACAATACTCAGAAACTTTTATATTATTAGTTTTTTTGAATGAATGTGAATCTTCCCATAATTTTCTTTAGAAAAATATGATAATAAAGTAATTACAGTCCCTCCATTTTATTATTTAACTCCAAAATAAAATCAGATGTCTATTAAGTCCAAATATTTATTTGTAGTGGATGGTAGATCAAAAATTATGATTTCAGATTTTGAATAGCTTTTAATTCAGGGTATGTTCGAAAGACATGTGCTCTTGAATGTGTTCTTTTCCTATAGGCAATAATTCCATTCATTGTCATAACACTCCAATACATTCACTTTCTCTTCCTCAGTGGATAGGAAGGAGATGAATACAGTGTGCGTGTGTGTGTGTGTATGTGTGTGTGTGTATGTGAGAGAGAGAGAGAGAGAGAGAGAGAGAGAGTAATTTGAGCATACTTGCTTCAACTTCTTTCTCTCCTACTTCCCTCCATTCACCCTCTAAACCCACTTTTGAATCAGATTTTCCAGAGGGATGATTTGTTCTGCGCTTATCCTCCATGGCTTAATTTTTATGATGCATGACTCTGTTCCTAATGGAAGATGGAAGTTGGCCAAAAATGTGCAATCAACAGAAAATTTGTGAAATATACAGAGGATGAGCTCTTGATACAAATATGGAGGGCCAATTAGAAATCAAGTAGGCTGTCAGCGGACAGTCTAGTGGCACATTGTTGAGATTCCACAAGGAGTAGAGGAAGTAGTGACAGGGCTCACAGGCGTACACCACCATGCCCGGCAGAATGAATCAATTTTATATTTAAGTAGTAAAACCTCTTTCTGTTATTTTCAGTCAATTATCAAATATATATTCTTTGTCACTTGTAAGATAAGGAGTCTACTAATATAGACTCATAAAATTGTTATGAGGATTTCATGAACTAATTTACAAAAAGTCAGTAAATTATATGACTTTTAATAAATATTCTATAAGGTATATTTTGTAACTCAGTAAATATTCTCTACATATAATTTCAAAATGTATTATTTGGACTGTTATATTCCAAGAGATCTGTTATATTCTAACAGATTCTAGTAAGGGCAATAAAAATCATTTAAATGACTTGTTATTTAGAAAAGTCTTGGCAATTTAGGCAAAATATATCAATATGTTAATTCCTATTGTAAATCAACTGTCTCATGTTTTATTAAAATCCAAGTAAAATATGAAATGTTAAAATTATAGTTAAATATCAAATGGTTAATTTTTTTAAAAGATGACATTATGAACCAATTTGAAATTATATTGTGAAACATAAAAATGTTCTATTTTAACCGTTTGAGTCATTCTGTCTGTGTCGTTATTACCATGGGGAAATCGGTATTTCTGGTGTTCTTAAGAATTAATATTTACAAAATCCAAATTTATTTTTGAAATTAACAAAAATTCAAGGTATCTTGTTCAAAGAAATAAATGTAGTGAATGAGAGAATTATGCGGATAGGAATAATTTTAGGGTAGAATCTGCATATTCAATGGAGCCCTATTATTTTGTATTCTACCTCAAAACAAACTATTTTATTATTTCAGTAAAATCTGAAAGTAGATTTCTAAGGTCAGTAATACATATTTCACATTAATAAAATTTTTGTTCTTAAACCTTTTTCTAGTTAATATTGCACAGAACATAAAAAGGCAATTTTAATTTAAAAAGCTGCCCCTACTTTTGGCATCTGTAATATTCCACTAATATAATTCCATGGCTCATATTAACAGAATGATTATCACTTCTTTCATTTTATGCTAAATAGACAACATTTTTTGTATTCCTGACAACTAAATAACAAGAAAGAGAAAAGATTCAGATCAATGCAATTAAAATGCAAAAGGCTAAATCACAGCACATACCAACAAAGTCCAGAAAATGATTATTAACTACTATAAAAATGTTTAGTCTAAAATATTGGAAAATCTTGAAGAAATAGATTCCTAGACTCATAAAAATTGCCAAAGGTAACCCAAGAAGACACAGAAATGCTGAACAACCCAATGATGAGCAATAAAATCAAGATGGTAATAAAAAAAACCTACCAACTAAAAAAAAAAACAAGGACCCAATGAATTCCCTGCTGACTTCTACAAAAACCTTTAATGATGTTTACTCTGCAAGCTCTTCAAAGAAACTGAAATGGAGGGCGTGCTCACAAACTCATTTGTGGAAGCCAGCATCACTCTGATCCCAAAACCAGATAAAGACCCAACTAACAAAGAAAACTACAGGACAATCTCCTTAATGCACATAGAAGCAAAAAATCTTACATAAAACACTGGCAAACAGAATACAGCAAATCAGCAAAAAGATCACACATCATGACCTAGTAGTTTTCATCCCAGAGATGCAAGGACGTTTCAACATATACAAATCAATAAATGTAACACACCAACTAAACATAAGCAAGGACAAAAATCACATGAACATACCAATAGATGCAGAAAAGACTTTTGATTAAGTCCACCATCCCTTCATGATAAGAACTCTAAAGAAAATAAGTTTAGAACAACCATACCTAAATTCGATAAAAGCTATTTGTGTCAAACCAATAGCTAACATCATATTAAATGGAAGAAAACTGAAAGCATTCTCTCTATTAAATCAGAAGCAAGACAAGCGTGCCTATTATTACCTCTTCTATTCAGCATAGTACATGAAACATTAGCAAGATCAAATGAGTAAGAGAAAAAAATAAAATGGATGCATATAGGAAAGGAAGAACTCAAATTATTACTTCCAGATAGCATGATACTCTACACAGAAGACCCAAAGTGCTCCACCAAAAAACGCTTATAATTAATAATCAATGAGAAAGAAAAAAAAATCAAGAACTCAATGAGAAAGAAATCATGAAAACAATATCACTTATGGTAGCATCAAGGAAAATTAAAAACCTAGGAATTACCCTAAGGAAGTGTAAGACTTCTACAAAGAAAACTACAGTACTTTGAAAAGGGAGATTGAAGATGACATCAGAAAATAGAAAGATATACACTGCTCCTCAGTAGGCAGAACCAATATTATCAAAATGGCCATACTTCTGAAACTGGTATACAGATTCAATGCAATCCCAATCAAAATACCAACAGCATCCTTCACAGATCTAGAGAAAACAATCCTAAAATTTATATGGCATAGAAGGGACCTAGAGTAGCAAAATAATCTTGGGAAATAAAAGCAAAGCTAGAGGCATCGCAATACCAGACTTCAAGCTATACTGTGAAGCAACAGTGATAAAAATGGCATGGTACTGGCACAAAGACAGACATGTGGATCAATGGAAAAGAATAAACAATACAGATACACACCCAGACGTGTTCAGCTGTTTGACCTTTGACAAAGATCCAAAGGCATAAGATGGAAGAAACATAACCTAGTCAACAAACCATGCTGGATATTTGTTTGTGGACAATTGAAACTAGACCCGTTATCTCTCAACATGTACTAAACTAAATCAGAATGGATCAAAGATCTAAACATTGACGCTACTGGAAGACAAAATAGATAAAACATTTGAAGTCATAGCTTCAGGAAAGGATTTGTTTAAACAGAATCTCAAAGGCAGAAGGCATAATAACAAGAACCAACAAATGGGATTTCATCAAATTAAGAAAAAAAACACTTCTGCACAGCAAAGAAATAAATTACAGTGAAGAGACTAATATCTAGAATATATAAATAATTTTAAAAATTAGACCACCTAAAATAAAAGAATCAAGAAACAGGCATGTGAAATGACCAGAAACTTCTCAGAAGAAGTACAACTGGCCAACAAGTATAAGAAAAATGTTCAACATCTCTGGCTGCTAAAGCAATGCAATGCAAAGTAAAAGAACATTAATATTCCATTTTACACAAAAAAAATGACAATTATCAAGAAGTCAAAGAATAGCAAATGCCCACATAGCTGTGGTGAAAAAGTAGGCCTCCTGCATTGTTGATGGCAATTTAAGGTAGTACAACCAGTATGAGAATCAGTTCGGAGATTTCTCAAAGAAATAAATTTAGCAAATTCATATGGCCCAGCTAGCTATTCCCCTTCTAGTTATCTCCCCCAAAGAGTTAAAGACATCATAGTACAGTGAAACATGCATACCAATATTGATAGCAGCACAATTCAGAATTGCTAAATTCTGGAACCAGCAGGTGTGCCCATCAGCAGATGACTGGTTAAAGAAGATGTGGTTTCTGTACATAGTGGAATACTACTTAGCTATAAAGAAGGATAAATTTGATACTTTTGTAGGAAAATGGATATATATGACAAATATAATATTGAACGAAATAAATGGTCACACATGCTTAAATATTTTATGATATCTCTCATTTGCATAAGGCAATGTATAAACAAAGAGAATAATAAAGGATGGATAGAAGGAAGCAAGAGGATAGATTTTTTGTAAATGGGAAGGGGTCCAGGAAACTGAGGGATAGGGGAGAAGAGGACTGGAAAGGGAAGTAAGTAGAATTAAGATATGCCATGTACAGGAACCTAATAACTTCAATGGATGTAAACAGTGTATGTCATAAACATGAGCTAAGAATAATAATAACAAAAAGAATGAAAATGAGGAAAGGGGTTTAGAGGTGGGGAGATGGAGGAATGTGTGAAAGGGAAGGAGACTAAAAAAGAGAAGCAAACTCTATTTTGTACATGTGCCCACTTCTCAAGATTAATGTAAACATCATGTACTGGAAACATGTACTAATAAAAAAAAAGCGGTGAAAATCATGTTCATATTTTCGGCATTTTAGTACCATTGCACTTCTTATAACATGATAAGGCACATTTGTTTGAAGCAGTCCCTTTGATCATTTTTACACATAATATCACCTACATACTGCATTTTATAGATTAATCAGTTATTCAAAATGAATCTCTATGGAGAAAAAAGAAAGAATTGGATGAGTGAATGAATCCATGGACAATGATTAATAGTAGTTTGGAATTTTTGTACTATTTTTTCATCATAATAAGTGCAATTGTTTCATTGGATTTTACAGTACTCCAAATTTACAATTCCCCTAAATTATTTAGCTGTGGTTTATTTATTAGAAAAACTTACAAAGAGTTTATTGGCTTAGTGGTCAAAGGCCTCCAACTTTATCTTCACACCCATATAGTATAAGTTCTTGCCAATATTCACTCAGGATTTGCATTCTTGTTTTATATCAATGTTGTACTAGCCAGTCTTTCTGTACCAAGATCCACAAAGCCTGCAAAAATTAGCCAAGATAATCCTTTTGACATTTTCATATATTTCTAATTTCAAGATTTCGCATTTGTCCTACAGTTGTGTGCATATTGAAAATGTCCTCTTCCTCCCTAGTGACCTAAATTTATGATTTTTCTCAATCACTATTTCAAATTTTTGAGTGTTACCGCTTTGAAGAGAGTTTACACCCCTCATCTTACTCCTTTATGCTAGTCCCAGTCTTTTGAGCACTTTACTTCACCATTTATCTGTATATGTTACTCCATAATCCTACTTTATTTGCTTACAAGGTTCCCTTTCAACCGGATCATCACCCATTCACACATGCAGTTCTTTCCTAGATATACCCAATCACAAAAGGACCTATGGGACTAATTACATAAATATTTGTGAGAGATGGAATTAATCACTCAATATACAAGTATAAAATCATTTAGGTTAATAAAATGAGCTCAGAGAATTCATGGAATATTTGGTCTTCCCATATTACCAGCATAATAAAAACCAATAAATGATTGCCATTGAACTGCAGTACTAAATCTAAAAAATGGACAAAATGTGACCCTATACAATAGTCTAAAATTTCTGAGTGGTATATTGGCCTACTCTCTCAAAAAATTATAATAGAGAGCATTTTTTCACTTCTTTTTTTAACGATATGAAAATAAAACATTGTTTTCAAAAAGTATTCACAATTTAACTTATCCATTTTACAGGAAGAAAGCATTACCATTTTAAGATGACCTACTTGCTTGGAAATATTCACCAGTGAAAAAAATATTCACTCAGGATTTGCATTCTTGTTTTATGTCCATGTTACACTAGCCAGTCTTTCTGTACAAAGACCCACAAAGCCTGCAAAAAGTAAGTATGATACAAAGTTATTTATCACTTAGGCTGATAAATCCAATATATTCTAAGTATTTTCAAGATTTAACTTTCAACTTTAGTCTTGTGGGGCTAATGAGGAGGTGTTGTTACTGTAGTGTCTTCTATTATTCATACAAATGAGCTTAAGCACACTCATAATATATCCATCAAAGAGTTTTTAAGTAATTAGCATTTAGTAGATCCATAACCTCACAGCATATTATCTTCATACATTTAAATAGTATAATCACTTTGTTTTTAAACATTCAGTGATGTCTATATTTTAGAGGAAGCCATGTATTATATGCTGAAATATAATTTTTACTAAAGACTTGAATTAGAACAAACAGAAAATTTAACAGTTTAACTAGTATGGTGTTATTTTTACTAATGAAGGAAGAATAATTATGAATTAGGAAATTTATTTGGTTAACATATGTAGGTTCTTTGTATAAATCTAGTTTTTCTCATTTTATATCTGTAACTTTTTGTTTCATTCATAAATATCCATTAAATATTTTGGCTAAGCAGTCAAACATTCATACATTCATGCAGTGAAAGTCTAATCCCACACTGTGGTGGTATTTATACGGAGCCCATTTATTGAGATAGTTAAGGTTAAATTAGTTTGTATGGTAAGCTATTATCCAATCTGAAATACAGCTCTGTAATTCGAGGAAATGTCTGTGTCCAGGGAGACTAGAGTGATGCGTGTGCGCAGAGAAAATACCGTGTGAGTAATCAGTGAAAAGGGAGACATCTGAGAAACAAGGGAGAGTGATGTCATAAGAAACCACACATGCCGACATCTTGCTTTTGGCATCTATTTTAAGGAAATGTTAAAAATAAATTTCTCTTCGTTCAAGCCACTAAATCTGTGATATCTTGCTATGGCAGACTTAGCATGCTAATATAGAAATTTATGAGAAAACTAAAAAAAACAGTTCAGTAATTAGAAAACAGTTACCAATGGGCAGTATATGTCGTGTGAATAATTGATGAATGAATAATTTAAAGGAGAGATAAGTTTATAGATGGATATTGGTCAAGAGCCTATCAATGGTGTCAAATCTATGGCATGCATGTTATTTGGGTTTGTTGTTATTGTTGTTGTTTAAAACCAAATATGTTAATGTATGAGCTGTTTTTTCAAAACAAAAACCTCAGTATTCAGGTTCAATTTTAGTGTTGGCACTTTGTGATAAATAAGTGGGTTTTGGGTTGCAGTTTGAGCGCTTGTCTCTAGAAGGTTCGCCATCACTGGCCCAGGTAAACATACTTAACATGGAAGATTTCTTTAGGAGGTTAGGACAGCATGGCATTGTTTACCTAAATTTTAATGTGAAGTTCTTTCTGATCGGATATGATAAGAAGAAAAGTGTGCCCTTTATTTCTCACACATAAAATGAAGTGAAATGCTAAAATTTCATTTTATATGTGACAAAAAATCTTATTAGCAATTATGACAAGTGAATGATTACAAAGTATTAACTAGCAAATACAAATTAGTACATTTCTATATTGACATGTCTATTTCATTCACAGTTAAGAAGTCTGAGTAATAGAAATTATACCTATTGTGTGTATGTAGCAAGTGTATTGAAATTTCTGCAGTTTTTAAAAGGACCTAGGTAATATTTTAAACTGGAATTGGTTTTAATTGCTCTTATTCTTGCTTTCTAATTATGAACTCCTGTGACTTTATTGTTTTTACATGTCCCTAATTATTAATTGATAGCTCTCTATCACAATTTTGTTTGGAGTTATGTGGTTAATCCTTCAGTAAATTAATGCAGTTTATATTAACATTATTTCAAGCCTAAATTCTCTCATAAATAGACTGTAACACAGGTAATGGTTAAAATAGGAGTTCTCGACATTTTTAATAACTGGCAACACATCAAGTTAAATGTAACAAGTTACTGAGTTTAATTTTTTAAAATGGCTAGGTGAGAGTGAAATCAGCAAGAGAGACTAGGAAGTTTTGTGTGTCTGTTCTCCTACAAAGAGACTAAGTTAGGGAAAATATATAGATCCAAATAACTTAATGAATACTCTAGAAACAAGGTGAGAAACCACAGCACCCTGACCAAGGTTAAACCTAAAAAGGACTCAAGCAAAAGCATTACTGAAGTTCGCAGTCTTTTGCGTGTCCATCAAATCCCTTTTCCCTATTTAACCTATGCGACACAAACAAAAGGAAACCTCCCACATTTGAGATTGTCTCTCAGGACAAAAGAAGAGCTGGGTATGTGGCCAAAATTCTGGTTTTGTAAGGGACTGATATCTGTCTCATCTGACATAGAGGACAGAGATTTTGATATTTTTAGAAGTCACTAGAAAGAAATGCATACATCCCAACATCTTTGAAATACAGTTTCACATATAGACATTGAAGGGAGGAAGACATTACTGTCTTCTGAAAAGAAATGGAGACACACTATTTAGGATTTAGATGCAATAAAACGCACACACACACACACATACAAAAAACTTATCCACATTCTTATAAAGATTTTTAATTTTCCTGGAGTCTCTAGCTAGACTAATCATTGGAGGTCTTTCCCTGAACAAAGTTAGTAATGAAATACTGAGAAAGGTGATTGTTTTCTAAATGCCTAAATCTTAACAAATAAACAGAAGCTTTAGGAAACAGTGACACTTGGTTCACCATGGGTGTAATGTAAAATAACAGCAACTGAGCATACAGAAAGACAGATCTATGAGATATCTGAAAAAAAGTAAAGGAACTTTAATAAGGATATGAATGACAAAATTCAGTAGTGTTTATATAAGCCAATGACAAACTTACTGAGAAAAAATCAATAATGTAATATTATTTTTAATAGCCACCAAAAAATAAGTAGTCAAATATTAAACAAGAAATGAATGACCTCTACAATGAAAATTACAAAACAAGGAAAAAAAATTTAAGACACACAAAAAAATCAAAAGTTATTCCATATTCATGGATTGGAGGAATTAATATTGTTAAAATGTCCATACTACCCAAAGCAATCTATAGAATCGATGCAGTTCACTTCAAAAAAAAACAATGGCGATTTTCACAGAAACAGAAAATGATCCTAAAATTCATACATAACCAACAAAAGTTCAAAAGATCTATAGCAAACCTCGAGCAAAAGGACAGTGCTGGAGTAAGTACAGTACCTGACCTCAAAATATATTATAAATCTGTCATAAACAAAATAGCATGGTATTGTCATAAAAATCTACATACATAGACCAACACGGCAGACCAGAGAACTTAGAAATAAATACGTCCATAGCCAAATGGTCTTCTAAAAAGTTGACAAAACCTACATTAATGAATGACATTACATAGTTTTGAATAAACTAGTTATCTATATAAAGAAGAGTGAAAGCACACCTCTGTCTCTCTCACCATATTAAAAACTAACATAGAGGCCTAAATTTAGTATCCAAAACTATGATACTGCTAGAAAAAAGAAAAAAAAATACAGAAAATTATTAAGGTAATGGTGCCAGCAATGATTTTCGTGATAGGACCCCAAAAGGATAAGCATCCAAAGCAAAAATAGACAAATGGAATTATTTCATACTAAGATATTTTTCACATAAAATAAAACAAGTCAAGAGAATTAAAACAAAACCTGAAGTTGCAAATTGTGAGTTGAAATGCATAAGGCTGAGGGATAGGAAAGGTTGATGAATGGATATGAAGTAACATTAGATAGGAGGAAGACTCTCTGGAGAACTATTATACAGTGTGGTGAATATAGACTAATGTAGTGCACATTTCAAAAACCTAGAACAACAAATTTTAGAATGTACACCATAAAGAAATAATAAATAATAAATGAAGAAATAAATCTGTTTAACTTAAATATTATGCATTGTATCAATATATTGAACGTAACACAGGGTACCCCCAGTAATATTGCCAACTTTTATCTTTTACAAATTAGATAAAGTAAAGTGAAGCAAATCTCAGAAGGTTAAAATATTTTCAAACTTCGTATAAGGGCTGATCTACACAATATACAATGAACTAATAAAACTCAATTATAAAAAAATATGATTAGCACTTGAAACAATAATGTGAATAGACATTTCTCCAAAAATATTAAATGACCACTAAACAAATGGGAAATGCTAAATTTCACTAATTATTAGAGAAATACAAATCAAATGCATCCCAGTTAGAATAACTATAATAAAAACATAGCAAATGCTGGTAAAAATGAGGAGAAAGGGAAATTCACATAAAGTCCTAGCAAGAAAGTATTTTAGTATAGTCATTATGGAGAACAGCATGAAGGTTCATCAAAAAACTAAAAATAAATCTATCATATGATCGGGGTATTCTGCTGAGTATATATCGAAAGGTAATAAAATTAGCATATCAAAGAGATACCTATTCTCCAACATTTATTGAAACATCATTTACAATAACCAAGGTATAGAATCAATTAGTATGCCTATAAGTAAATGAATGTTTAAAGAAAATATGGCGCATATACACAATTGAATACCAGTAACCCATAGAAAAGAATGAAACCTTGTCATTTGCAGCATTATAGATGGAACTAGAGGAATGTTATGTTATATGAAATAAGCGAGAAAGAGAAAGACAAGTATTCCATGTTTTTGTTCGTATGTAGAAGTTAAAAGTACTGACTTCATAGGGGTAGAGAGTATAAGAGTAGTCACCAGATTTTGGGAGACTCGGCAGGGGGGGAAAATAGAGGTAGTTTGGATAATGTATATGGAAATATGTGGGTGGAATAAGTTGTAATGCTCTACAACACAATCAGATATCGCTAGTTTACAATAATTTGTTATATATTTTGTAAAGAAGTACAAGAGATAAGTTTGAAGGTGTCTACCACAAATAAAATCATGACTGTTTCAGAATATGGAAATAATAATTATTCTGATTTAATCAAGATACATGGTAGATATATATTGAATTGTCACAATCTACAACATAAGTATGGATTTTTATATGTCAATAAAAATTTTATTGGCGAAGTCATGGAAATAAAGATAATTAATGATCTTAAAGAAAATACAGGATGACAACATCAAGAAACCTGTGTGTGAATAAAATAAGAATATGAACTAAAGAAAAACCAAACATAAATTTGGGCCGTGCAACAGAAAATTAACAGAAGTGGAAATTTCATAAGAGTGAATCATCAGTAATGTTCATTAGGCAGAATATTTTTTTTTTGTTTTTGCTTTTTGTTTTTTGCTTTTTAGAGACAAGGTCTCCCTATGCAGTTCAGCCTGGCATTGAATTCACAGTGATCCTCCTGCCTCAGCTTCCCCAGTGCTGGGACTAGGCAGAATGTTTTAAAGACTGTCATTTGAAAACATCAAATTAGAGTAACAAAAACAAGCAAACAAGGTGTGTGCAATTGCTGTACCATTTTCAAATAAAAAAAATATGCATTATGAGAGTCCCAAAGGAGCAGAAAGAAAATAACAGCTTTTGGGAAGAAATAATGGCTGAAAATTTGTAATTATGAGGAAGGAAATGGTCATACATATTCATTAAAATCAAAGAACTACAAACTTATCAACGCCAGATAGACCTATACCAAGAAACATTATAATCAAGATGGAAAAATACAATGTTAATGAGATAATCTGGAAAATATAAAGAAACTCAATGATAACACATCGGGAAGCTTCCATAAGCGTATCAATGGATTTCTCTGAAGAAAGTTTACAAGCCAGAGAGAGTAGGGTGATGTATACAAAATACTGTAAGGAGAATACGGTCAAACAAGAACACTGAATTTGGTCAAACTTTCTTTCAATATTGAAGAACGAAGACTTATTTAAACAAAATATGAGTATGAGGAAGCTCATTGCTTCTAGGCCACTGACGGTGAAACTTTTAGAGATGAGCACCCAAACTGTAACCCCAAACCCACTTATTCATCACAAAGTGACAAAACTGCAATTAAACCTGAATACAGAGGTTTTAGTTTAGAAAAAAACAACTCATACATTAACATCTTTTTAGATGTTTAGAAAAAAACAACTCATACATTAACATCTTTTAAAAGAAAAACAACACAAGTGCCATAAGTTAGCCACCCCTGTAGGCTATCAGCACAATTCATAATATCTAAATCTTGGAACAGCCTGTATGTCTATCAACAGATGTGTGGATGAGTGGATAAAACAAGTGTGGTATTTATACACAATAGAGTACTACTCTGAAACAAAGAAGAATAAATTTATGTCATTTTTAGGAAAATGGAAACATTTTGACACTGCAATGTAAAGTCAAACCTACATTCGTAAATATTGCATGGGTTCTCTTATATGAGAAACCCAAAATATAAATAAATTAAAGAGCAAAATAAAAAATAGAAACAGGGAGATTGAAAATTAGCAAATAAGAAAGGGACCAAGAGATGGAGGGAAAAAGGAAGGATTGTAGGGAAAGAGAACATAAAAAGCATTGAGACGTCTTATATATATTTACATATTTCCTACAATGAATCTTATCATTATGTACTGCAAACAAGTACTGATAAAAATTAAAATACATAGAAATTCTAGAAGAATTCCTCCTGAATAAAAAGAGTAAAATGAGAAATGTTTATTCATTTCATATGCCCATTTTTGGATGTATCTTTAAATTTAGGAGGTTTGATTTTTTTGAGTTCTTTGTGTATTCTAGATATTAGACCTTTGTCTGAGGGACAGCTAGAAAAAAAATTTTTTCCAGTCTGTGGGTTTTCGCTCCACTCTATTGGTGATTTCTTTTGCTGTGCAAAAGCCTTTTAGTAGGATGAGGTCCCAAGCACTGATTCTTTGTATTATTTCCTGTGCAGTCTGGGTTCTGTTCATAAATATTTTTCCTATACCTATGTCTTCAAGAGTTCTTCCTATTCTATTCTCCAGTAGATTTAGTGTTTCTGTTTTTCTGTTTAGCTCTTTGACCCACTTCGATCTCTGTTTAGTGCGTGGTGAGAGACATGTATCTAATTTTAGTTTTCGGCATGTGGCAAGCCAATTTTTTCAGCACCATTTGTTAAAGAGGCTACCTTCTTTCAGTGAGGCTTTCTGGCTCCTCTGTCAAAGATGAGGTATTTAAGTATGTTTGGAGTTGTTTCTTCATCTTCCAATCTGTTCCACTGATCCTGGGGTCTGTCTTTTTGCCAGTACCATGCTGTTTCTTATCACTGTAGCTTTATAGTATAATTTTAGGTCGGAGATTGAAATAAAAATGGCAAATAAATACATGAAAAAGTGTTCAACATCACTAGTCATTCGAGAGATGCAAATCAAAACAGCATTAAGATTCCATCTCACTCCAGAAAGAACAATGATTATCAAAAAAACAACCTATAACAAATGCTGGCGGGGCTGTGGGGAAAAAGAAACCTTCCTCCACTATTGGTGGGAATGTAGATTGGTCCAGCCACTGTGGAAATCAGTATGGCGATTCCTCAAAAAACTACAACTAGAGGTTCCATTTGATCCAGCTATTCCTCTGCTTGGTATCTTCCCAGAAGAATTAAAAGCATCATACCACAGTGATATATGCACAACCATGTTTATAGTAACACAATTTGTAATAGCTAAGTCTTGGAAATGACCTAAATGCCCAACAACTAATGAATGGCTAAAGAAAATGTGTTTTAAAAAAAATGTGTTTTTTTTTACACAATGGAGTACTACAGTGCCATAAAAAGGATAAACTAGAGTCATTTGTATGTAAATAGATGTACCTTGAGAACATATTCTTAAGTGAAATAAATCATACACTCATGAGTACACATCAAATTGTTTCTCTGATATGAGAAACCACGAGTGTAAATAAGGACAAAGAGGTGTAATAGATACTATGTAAAAGAAAGATAATATTCAAAAGAGAGGAGAACTAGAAAGGGAGAAGGGGGAAAAGCAGGAAGGGAAAAAGGAAAGAAAGGAGAAAGGGAAAAAATGGAAAAATATAAATAAACCTGCTATAAATAGGGAAGGAGGGAGCAGAAGGGAGGGGGTGGGGAAGGGGGGAACCAAGATACATCATGTACAGGTACAAAGTAACCACGATGAGTGTGATCATTATGTATACAATGTACCAATACATGTTCTTGGTAAAAACAGAAAAGAAAAGAAAAAATAAATCAGTGAAAAAAAAAAAACTCTTCCTTAAAAAAAATAAAAAGAGTAAAATGGAGCCCTGAAAATTTAAAAGTATGAATTATGTAAGTTTAACACTTTGACAAAAAATGCCATCTTGTATAATGTAGTTTTGTGCATAAATTCACTTTTCTTTGTTGTAGATGAGTAACACCTGAAGAAATGTTAATGTGCATATAATATAAAAAGTTATAATTAGTGGCACCAATAACCTAAAATTGTGTTTGTAGCTGTATGGGAATAGAGTTTTTGTGTATAGTTTTTGTATAGTTATCAGTTTAAAACAGAATGTTTTAAAATCAAAATATTTTGTGTATTTGCAGTGGCAAGTGCAAGGGAATTAATGTATAGAATATAATCAAAAGGTAATGAGAAGTTAAAATATGTCACTACAAAAAATCAATGAAACGCAAAGGCAGGAGTAGAAGAAATGAGTGACAAAATACTACAAGACATATAGGAAATATTTAACAAAATGGTAATAGAAAGTTCTTTCATATCAATGGTTATTTTTAAAGTTTATGGATACAATTCCTGAAATAACACATAGAGTGGCTCAGTGAATAAAATCTCGGGGTCCAACTCTATGCTGTCTACCAAAAAGTCATTTTAGATCTAGAGACAAACAGGCTAAAGCTGATAGGAGTGAAAAATATTCATTGGAAATGATCCAAAGAGAGCAGGCTCAACTATACTCATGTTGGACAACATAAAATTGAAGTAAAAATTATAACAGACAAGGAGAGACATTGAACAGTGACAAAATATCAAATCACAGGGAAGGTAAAATTATATATTTACATATATATTTAGTATCCAAGATCAGAGTGGAAAAATATACAAATTATCAAAATAAGTGAGAAATAGAGAGCAACCAAATTATAGTATAGAATTTCAAAATACCATTTTCAATAGTAGATATAATCAATCAAAAAGGAAGTAAATAATGAAATAGGGGACTTAACCAGTGTTGTAGACCAATAGGACCTGGAACACACAGCATACTCCATCCAACAACAGAATATCCATTATCCAGTTTACAAGGGAAATTCTTCAAGATAGACCATATGTTAGGATACAAGTGAGTTTCAAAACATTTAAAATGATCAAAATTGTACTAATTAACTTTTTCAAATACTATAGGATGAATACGGAATTTAATAAGAAATAAAAACTGGTAATTCACATATGTAGAGAATAAACACAAAGAGTCATAGAGGAAAAAAGGAAACGTGTTGGTACAAATGAAAACTTAAACAATAACATACCAAAATTCATGGGGTGTAGTGAAAGAATTTTTAAGAGGAAAGAGTTTGCATCTATATGGTTATATACATATATAGTTTATACATATGTTTATATGTATATATGTTTATATACATATATATGTTTGCATATGCGAGTAACATATCTGAAAGTTCAAACTTTAAAATTTAAGGAACTAGACAAAGAATAAATGAAATCTACTGTTAGCAGAGAGAAGAGTATAGTAAAGATAGGAAATGAAATTAATAAAATAGAGAAAATTTTTTTTCCTACCCCTATGTCTTCGAGGGTTTTTCCTATTCTATTCTCCAGTAAATTTAATGTTTCTGTTTTAATGTTTAGATCTTTGATCCACTTTGATTTGAGTTTAGTACATGGTAAGAGACATATATCTAGCTTTAATTTTTGACATGTGGTTAGCCAATTTTTCCAGCACCATTTGTTAAATAGGCTATCCTTCTTCCAGTGAGGGTGTTTGGCTTCTTTGTCAAAGATGAGGTATTTGAGTGTGTTTGGGGTTGTTTCTGTATCCTCCAATCTATTCCATTGATCCTCAGGTCTGTCTTTTTGCCAGTACCATGCTGTTTTTAATACTG
>PVJO010003097.1:0-129547 GCA_004026905.1 Hystrix cristata | reverse complement strand
ACCCTGCTGGCCTTGGGAGCTTCGCCTGTGAACTGGAGTCGTGGGGCTTCTCCCTGAAGGGCTTTTTCAGAAACGACACGCTGCAGTGAAATGAGCCAGGCTGGGAAAAGGCAGCTCCAACCAGTGGCCATCACTGGATTGCTTCAGCGTGTCGTGGGTCCTGGGGGTCCTGGGAGCCACCGTGCACTACAGTCATTCGTCACAGGTCTGATGCTTCCACTCCGAGCTCTCGGTTGGTATGGCCACTGTCACCAACACAGGGCCTGGAGCCACAACCGAGGCCAGGCGCTGACATCTCCTTGCTCACCCATGACACAGGAGTGTGAAATCCTGTTGTTCAGCCTCCAAAATTTACCTTGAAATGGCTTCTCTCAGCTTTGTCCGGTAAAGTCTCACCTGATTTCTTGGCGAGATCTTCCCCTTGGGACCTCCCTTGGTCAGGCCTCATAGTCTTGTCTGTTGGAAGTTACCCTTCTGCTGCCTCACTGTACCTGCCAGTGAGTGTTTATATATTTGTGGGATCATTTAGGTAGCATTTTTCTTCTGTACTCAGACTATAAAATCTCCAAGGGCAGGGAGTGGGTCTGTTTTACTCATCATTAAATTCCAGTGATGCACACAGAGACTAGCCCATAATAGATGCTCATTAAATACTTAACAAATTATAAGGGGAAAAAATGAAGAGTGAAGGTATGGATAATCCCAGCGGTCTCCTAAACAATCTCCCTGACTCTAGATTTGGCTCACTCTCAATCATTCTTTAATTCTCTTAACCAAATCTAGGCTCTGGAATCCTGTAGGCAATAGGGCGATAATAACCACATAGCTGGGCCCTCGGAATCTAGTATCAGTTTCCCTGTTCACTATCTGATCTTCGGTGTAGGCTCTAGGTCAGACTTTCTCACCCTCAATAGTTGTGACAGGTTTGACAAGACAGTATTTGGTTGTGGGGATTTCCTATGAATTGTAAGATGTTTAGCAGCACTACTAGCCTCCGCCTGGCCTGCTAGATGTCATTAGTAACCACTCCCAAGTGTGAGAAAACGTCCCCTTGGGGAGCAACTGTCCTCGGTAAAGAACCACTGCTCCAGCCACACCCAAAGCTTTCCCCAAACACACTTGGTACCAGCTCTAAGTCTTTCCAGGTCTGCGTAAGTCCCGTCCCCCACGCTGAAATGCTGCCCCTCCAGATGAGAGACTTTCTGTTCATTCTTCCGGAACCAAGGCGGCTTCTCCCCTTTCCTGTGAAAACATCACGGATTTCCCAGGGCGGGAACCAAGGACAATAACAGGGATCGTGTAGCCCCCAAGAGGCCTCTCGGAGGGACTAGGTAACTCCCTGTGTCTGCAGAGGCTTTCGCAGGAAGCCATGTTTGTCTGCATTCAGAAGGCACGTAGTTGGTGCTCATGGAAAGAAATAGAATATTTCTCTTCAAGTAGTGCAAGGATGGTCTATAACAGGAATTTATTCTGTGAGTTGTGAGTGATGTTTTCTGGAAGGTTGATAGCAACTTAACATTAGGGCAATCGGTTGATGGTGGATGAACAGTGACTTCAGGCCTTGTGCCAGGGGACCCCCGCCCAGCCCACTGTTAGGACACTCAGGCAGAGGCTGGAGACCATCGGCTGGATGCTCTGGGTCTTTGTCTGGGGGGAAGAGTGCAAGAAGTGACCTCTCGATTCCTTTCTGACCCAAGAACTCTACAATTTGAAACCTTCCTGCCTGCTATTTGCCAATGAATTGAGTGACCAAGATACATTTGGGAGTGCCCAGGCCTAAATGAAACTCCCTCTTTTAATCGTGCCGATGGTAAAGATCTCTGGCTCCCAAAACACGGCGAGTGACCTTTCTACTTCTAAAGACAGAGGCAGTCCTGGCGGGAGCTCATGGTGGACACTGGGGTGTGCTGCCCATCACCCGCCTCGAGCCCTAAACTCTCCAGTGACGAGTGCCCGGCATGAGGGCGGCCCTCCCTTTCCAGCCCGAGTCTCTCTGCAAGGCCGCTCCAGCTGCTGGATGCAGGACGGGTGCAGCCAGCTGAGGCCTCTGTGGAGACTGTGTAACATCTTTCCCCCTCTGGCCACCCGCCTCCTGCCCCTCCACTCCCCGGGTGGCAATCTCACACCTCTCCCTCGGGAATATGCTGCCCGCTAATTTGTCCTTCCCGGGGGTCCCACTTAGAAAAGGCCCCTCTTGCTCCACCTCTTGGTTTCTCTCCACAGCCCTTTGTCCTGTCCCTGTGCGGCCACAGCCCCCCAAAAGCCATATCAATTCTCATTAGCGTGCGGTGACCTATGGGAAGCTTGCGTGCCTCAGAAGTCATGAAGCCTCTGGTCAGGCAGATGGCCCTTGCTGTCCCTGCCCAGGCAACTGGAAATGTGCTGGGAGTTTTCCTGGAGATGCTTTTATCCAACAAGTCCCCGACGTCAGGGCAGCCAAGTAAATGCCACTGCCTGAGAGGCGATAACACTGGGATGTTTTAAAAAATGCAGAACTAAGTATACTTTTGGTGTGAACCACAGAAGATGCCCCAGGCCCCACAGGCAGGAAGTGGAAAAACCAGGATTTACACAAGCATCAGCTGGCCCCGGAGGCCACAGCGGCAACCCTGGACTAAACTGCCCCCATAAGCTGTGGCTCGGGGAGGGTGAGGCCCAGCTCCAGACTGGAAGGGTTTGGGCAGAAGCACTCCAGTTCTAAGCCGCGCCCACCGAAGGGCAGAGAAAGGCGGGAAGAAAGCAAATGACGAAGATTCACAAGCTGGACAAGAAGGGACAAGGCCTCGGCACACGGACACACCTCGAGCTTTCTCTGATCTCTGCAAAGTTTCACAAACCCGCCTGACGTCTGGCAAGGATGCAGAGAAACCCTGATAGAACTGACCCTGCGCGCCCTCCCGCTGGCTCTCCATCTCCCCTTTCCACAGCCCTCCTCCGTGAGGTCTGCCTTCCCTAAATTGCATTTATTCAAATGATGAGTCTGAGAAGGATGCCAGACCTAGCAGAAATCCCTCAGGGATTTGAACCTGCAGTTCCTTAGAGCAGAAGTATTTCAAACCTGAGGCTTCGGTCACTGAGCCATGTCCCAAAGGGATGGAATGCAAATTTTGTACTTTAATTTAAATCCGGGCAGGAGAAGAGTTGCCACGGATTGCTCTCCGTCCGTGAGAGTGCTGGCACGGGAGACTGCCTTGCCTGTGGCCTCTGGCTGCAACAGACGCTGCTGGGATGGGGGGGGCAACAGGAGTTCCAGTGGATGCAGGGGCAGCATGCGCATCCCCGCAACCTCCCAGAGGCTTTCCTTCCTCAACTAAGACCCTTTCTGAATCAGAGAGAACCTACTACATGCGAAGCACTATCTCATCGTCACAACTGGCAGGAAGGGAAGAAACAGTGCTTTCTAGACAGTACTAGGAGCTGGGACTCAGGCTTTATGGAGGGCACGTACCTGGGCACAGGCCGCTGGGTTCCAAATATTCCAGTTTAGTTCTGGTGCTGCCCACAAGTCACGGGTTGTAGGAATGACACGTGCCCATGTTCTGTAGAGCCCTTTCTGGGAGGGGAAAGTCCACAGCTTCAAACCCAAGTGGGGCTCTAGCAGGGCCCGCTCTGCCACTACACTGTGGGTTATAAAACACCCAGAAGTGGGCTCCTGATGACATTCTGACACCAACCTCGCATGCTGATGCGATGCCAGCTCTGTAATAAATCCCAGTGAGGTCTCCAAAGATCTACGTGCCATGTGGGCAGAATATATTGGTTGCTGCTTGAGGTAAATCTTGTCATTTCCATTTCTCGAAGTGCTCACATTGGGAGTCCTAGCTGGGCTCAGCCCCCAGAACTTCCTCCTGGCTGTGGTGGCGGCACAGCTTCGAGGGCCCTCGCCTGCAGAGGCACCGTCTGTGCTTCTCCCCCTTGTCTGGGTTGCCAGGGTCAAAGCTCTCCCTGAGGAGTACTGCGTAGATGGTGCCTGTCACATTTCTGGAGGTTACAGGTGTGAGCCCAAGGTTGGTGGGGCTGGCTCCTTCTGAGGGTGGTGAGAGTGTGTTCCACGCTCTTGTGTGCAGCTTGGGTTTTGCTGGCAATCTTGGGTGTCCCGTGGCTCACAGAGGTGTCAGCCCTTCCTGGCCCCACCTTCACCCGCATGCAAGTACTCTCCCCATGTGTGTGTCTGGATTCCAGCCCCCCCTTTTTATAAGGGTATCAGTTGTCTTGGATTAGGGTCCCCCTTTAGGGACCTCACGTTTCCTCGTTACATCTGCAGTGACCCTATTTCCAGCTCCACGTTCTGGGGTTCTAGGAGTTAGAGCTCCGGTGCAGGGATTTTAGGCAAGACAGTAGAGACAGGTACACGATTCAGCCTTGCCACTCCCCGCATTGTCTGGAGACAGAATTGCCTTTCGGTCTCTTTTCTTCCTTTCACTCTCTCTTCTTCTCAAGGCAAGGAATATGGGCCACAGATGGCGTCGGCCCTAGACAGGCCCAAGAGCCCAAGAGCCTTGTCCCTCTTCCTAGGCCTTCCCCTACAATGGCCATTGTCTGCGCAGTGATGGCCTCCTGGGCCTCTACCCCTGCCTACATGTAAACTGAGTCACCAGAAAAGGCAAGTTATGTTCCTTCTGGGTCCAGCCACAACCTGTCTCATAGGACCAGGTCGGCACGCAGACAGGCACCATCTACGCAGTACTCCTCAGGGAGAGCTTTGACCCTGGCAACCCAGACAAGGGGCAGAAGCACAGACCTGCCCAGGAGGGGTGACCCTGAGGTGTGCACACCTTCCCCCGTGGGCCTGGGGTGAGGAGCCGCCTCCCAGGAGACAGTGGGCCCCTCATTTTCTTCCAGGGACAGTACCTTCGCTTGTTGTCTTGGATAGCCACGATCTTCTGCCACTTGAGCCTTCACCAGCAATTGCGAAGGAGTCATTTATACCCCTTAATTCGCCTTCTAATTGTTACAAGTCACTAATACTTGCTGAGTTCTCTACTGCCTTCTCCCAGAAGCAGGGAGGTTTGGCGGGAAGGAGGAAGGCGTTTCGCTTGGGCCACACAGTGGTGAGCAGGTGCGCTCTCTGATTAGCTTGCTCACTGGGGAGGACAGCAGCACCTGCTGGATCCGGTAGTCGGGGGGGGGCAGCTTGACCATTACCTTGTCTCACGAAGTGCAGGAGAAGGAATCCCTCCCAGGAAATCGATGCGGCTGATCAGATAGTCATCATTCGCCTGTGCAAGGCGTCATGCAACACACCGTGGATATTGCAGGAATAGGCGCTCAAGTCCCTGCTTGCAGGAGGCTGCCAGGCCCACTGGAGGAGCGGAGACCCTCTGCAGCCGTGGTGTTTGGTGGAAGGGAAGTTTAAAGAGCAAAGAGAGGAGAAAGCCCAAAGCTGGGCATGGTAGATCAGGCCTGTAATCCCGGCATCCTGGGAGGCTAAGGTAGGAGGATCACAAGTTTGAGCCCAGAACGGGCAACTTAACGATTTAGCCAGACCCTGCCTCAAAATGAATAAAGTTTGGAAAGGACTGGGGATGTAGCTTAGTGCAAAGGCCCTGGATTCAACTCCCAGTACCACACACACACACACACACACACATGAATGTGCGCAGGTGTGCAAGAATTTAAGTAAAATCCATATTAATGTTTTGCAGTGGAAGGGTACATCCTCAGGGCTCTGAGATTGGGGTCTGAGGAGGTAGGGACGATGAGGCCATGAGGAAACCCCAACCCGATGCTCAGACTCCGTGGAGGTCCTGTCACCCCAGTTGTAAAAGCCACAGTGGGGCTCTGAAAGGGTGGTACTGGGTATGTGGTTTGAGTTCCAGAGTCAGGGCAGCTCCCAAAGCCCCTGTTTGGACTTCTTTCCAAAAGTGACCTTTTCTACTGTGTGAGCCTATTCTGTTTGTCTACTGAAGCTTCAGAGTGTTTGATCCTCAGCCATGTTTAAAACCGTGCGTGTACATACACACACACATGCACGCGCATACACACACGCGCACACACACACACACGAGACCTTCTGTGCTTCATGCTTAGGGAAAAAGAAATGAAATTAACTCTCCAGAATCCAATCCCTAATTGTCTCTAGAATGGGCAGACACAGCCTTGCTTTGTGCCGACTGCCAAGGACTTTGCGTGCCTGTGTGGCTGCCCTTGTTCTGGTCCCTTCTGGTTAGCAGGGAGCCTCCCCCCCGCAGCCCAGGAATCCAGCCCATTTCCTGTATCTCCCATTTCCTTTGACATGTGGCATACAGTTCCTGTAAGGGGCAAGATGCGAGTCTCGTGGTTAGGGGAGGTGGCAGTGCAGGGAGGCCGAGGGCTCTCTGCTAAGTGCAGGCGCACACTGTCTGGCCCCTCGCCCACACATCGGCGCAGCCTGCTGGGTTTGCCTGCTCATCTTGGAGGAGGGCTTCTAAGGTGGGGGTGCATAAGCAGAGGCTGGGCTCAGAGACGAGAAACGACCCTTCATCCATGTGATGCTCACACTCCTTGCAGACCCTGTCACTTTATTTTTATTTATTTATTTATTTATTTATTTTTTTGGTGCTGGGGATTGAACTCAGGTCCTTGTGCTTACAAGGCAAGCACTTTAACCACTGAGTTAAATCCCCAGCCCCAGATCCTGTCACTTTAGAAAACCAGAGATTAAACACAGGAGAAAGTCAAAGGACACTCTGGGTAGCAGGAGTTTTGGAAAGAATACTTGCCAAGGCCTTGATCAAGCGGCTGCTCTTGGTCACATGGTTCTGCGAACGTTTATTTTTCACTTGCCTTCCCCAATGTGGCAAAGCCCCCAGGGGCAGTAAGTGCCACACTGCGCCAGACTGACCAGTGGGGCTGATTTCTGGCACAGCTGGGGTACATTTGATTTTAGGACCTTTAAATCAGTGAAGCAAGTGAGCATCAGTTTGGTTTCCAAGGTGTGCTCTGTTGGACAGGGCCTCCTGAGATGGGTTCTACAAGGTGCAGCCGCCCAAATCTTACATGGAAAGTGGTGGAGGAAGATCCTTCCATTTTCTTATTTCATGTACAAACCCAGAACCTACCACCCATGAACTGAATTCAGGAAATATGTATTAAACACCTTCCATAATATTAGGATATAAATGCAGCTGTTGGAAGGTAGCCTCAAAGTGACAATGGCTAACGCCCAGTGGGAAAGTATTTCTCTCTTGGTGACAAGCCTGTGCAGAAGTAGCGCCGCTGGCTGGGAAGATGGCCCTGTGGAGTCTGAGACGAGATCCTTCTGTTTTCGTTCTGTCCTGTTACTCAGGGACTCTGCTCACCTCTGCTTGGACCAACATGACTGCCCAGAACATGTGCACTGCAGCTAGAAAAGAGGAGGGCAGAGTGCTCGCCCTTGTCAGAGGGAAACTAGAAGCTGCACTCCCTCCAGTCCACTGCCCGTCGATGAGAACGAAGGCCCAGGGCCAGAGCCAACGTGGGGAGGCTGGCAAATGCACCGGCAAGTCAGTCCTGGGGGAGACAGGCAGAGCGACATGCCGGGAGGTTTGCAGTTTCTGTCCGGCATGTGAGATGTGAAGTAGGTGCTGAATCCGGGCAACAAGATGAGGGCCATTCCCCGTGCATTAGTTTCATTCACAGGACCTGCAGTCTAGCACACTTGGGAAATGTGCAAGGCAGACTTTGAAAAGGGCACCTGAACCAAAGAAAGGAAAGCCTTGTTGACGTGATAAAGTTGGAATTTGATCTGGGTGTGTGGATGGAAAGAAGGAGGGGAAGAAGCAGTTCCAGACAGGACTAGATTGAGACCTGAGGGAGAGGGGGAGGAGAGTCTGCTTAGGAGCCGACAGGATCAAGGGGCAGAGCGTAGGTGCTGTGGGCTGGCGGGGTGAGCTCAGAGAAAGCCGGCTAGATAGGCCTGGCCTGGGCCACCAGGCTTGTGCAGCTCCCTCTGGCCGCAGAGGGACTCGGCCAGGGCTGCAAGGAGGGAGGTGGCTCTGGAAGCAGTGTGGGGGGTGCTGGTGTGGTGGCAGTTGTGAGCAGTGTGCACATGAGTGAGTGTGTGAGTGTGTGTGTGCATATACACATGGTGGGGATGTGCTGGAGATGAAAGTGCTAAGACTGTTGGCAAAAGGGCAATAGAAATGTGTGCAGATGGACTTTAGAGAGCTAGCAGGGCGATGGAAGGGAAGCCGCGGACTTGGGGCCTTCGGTCAGGGAAAGAGGTAAGTGATCAAGAGCATCGAGGGAGATAAGAAACTAAACACTCACTATGGGAGCGATTACAAGTGTGGATACAGGTAGGAACTGCACGAATGTGGGACACGGGATGAGGGAAATCTCTTCTGTGTCATTTTTCATGTTTTTTGAATTTTGAATAATACAAATGTATTTTATATTTAAGAAGTAACTAAAAATTTCAAAATAAGTTCACAAAAATAGAGGGCGAACAGAAGTATCCAATCAAGTTTCTGAGATTGTTTGTTCAAAAGAGCTAAAACAAAAATGGATCTCTGAAACATCTCCAAGTGTGAAATTTCCCCACACCCAGAAGCCTGGAGGCCAACTCGGAAAGCGTCACATTGACTGTGCGATGCTCACGCAGGAGTCAGATACGGGTAGAAGACAAAGCGTGTGCTCACGTCTGATCTGTGAGTGAATTTCTTGGCTCACCTACTGAAGATCCAACTTCAGGGTCCAAGAGCACGTTCTCTCTGCGGCCCCTCCCCGAGGCCTTGCATCTGTAGAGATAGCTGCTACTTTATTTGACCATGGTCTCTTGGGCCCACTGCTTCCCTGCACCTCCCTTGCATCCTGGACCTCGTGACCTCGCAGGGCATCTTTATTGCCTCTTTGGGAACAGTCTTAGCACTTTCACCTCATCACACTTGTCTCATGTATGCACACACACATACACACACATGCACACACTCTGCTCACAGCTACCAGTCCACCCCAAGATCATGTTGCTTCCAGAGTGTCCTCCATGCCATGAGGCCCCGGTCGAGTCCCTCTGTGGCCAGAGGAGGCTGCACAAGCCGTGTCTGCTGCTCCCTCCCTTCCTCCCTCCTTGCTCCCTTCTTGCCTCCTTCCATCCCTCCCTTCTTCAAGGCCCTTATCTGGTCCTCTGTCTGAAGCTGCCTCTTCCCCTCGCGTTCTCTCCATCCACTTCAACCAGATGAGACTCGAACTCTGTCACATCAACAGGGACTTCCTTTCCTCTGTTCTTCAAGTGCCCTTTTCAAAGTCAGTCTCGCATATTTGTATAGTACATTACAAACTGATTTATGGCAAGACAGAAGTGGTTTTTTGTGGAACAGTTTTTTGTTGCTGCTTTTGGGGTTTTCGTTATTGTTGATAGTTTTTGGGTTTTTTTTTTTTTTTTGTCTGTTTGTTTGAGTCAGAGTTTCACTGTGTGGTTCAGGCTGACCTTGAATTCACTATGTATCCTAGGTTTGCTGCAAACTTGTGGTGATTCTCCTGCCTCCAGCCTTCTAAATGCTGCAGTATTTTTTTTTTTTTTTAGTTTTATTAGTATAAGTTTGCAGTACATAATGATTACATCCCTTGTAAGGAGTTGGCACCTGTACGTAACAGTCTCTTTTTTTATCCCCTTTTCCTCCCCTCCTTCCCCACCTCCCATCTCTTGATCTCCTTCCCATTTGAACAAAATTTATTTTCATATTATTTATCTTTTATTTTGCTCTTTATTTATATTTTGGGTTCCTCATATAAAAGAAACCATGTAGCACTTAAGCTTGTGTGTCTGATGCATTTCACTTAACATTATAGTCTTAAGGTGCATCCATTTCCCTACAGATTTATCCTTTTTTATGGAAGAGTAGTACTCCACTGTGTATAAATACTACATTTTCTTTTAAAAAATCATAGAAAGACACCAGGGTGAATTAACTTGGCTGAGGCGAAGGATTCTTCATTCCAGGGGGTTTTGCCTGGGTGACCTGAAACTCCCTTCGTTCTAGGACACGCTGAGCATCATGATGGCTGGAGACAGCCCCTGGAGGGCAGGAACATGGTCTTATTGGCTCGGGAGGGTCAACTGCAAACATCTGTTCCTCTTTCCTCATTTCGTGAGGTTAGGTTGGTAGTTTGAAACTGGCCATGGTGGGAGTATTTATGACATTTGAATTGGTGTAAGTCCAGCCTTTGCCCCGGAGAGGCCAGTTGTTAAACAATTACTGGCACAGTGCTGGGATGTCATTTCAGATCAGCCATTTTCATTTTGAGACCTTCACTGGTCTTGGTGTGTTCTCTTCCTCAGCACGTTGTCCTCTACCGCAGCACTATCTCGTTCCCTCACTCTTTCCCAACAGCCCCGTCAGCTCAGCCTTAACTAACAAACAAAAGCCGACGTCACCTCTTGACTGCAAAAGTTACTCACTGGGTCCTCCTGCATCTGCTAACACTTTTCATATTTACGCAAGTAATATCAATGATGTCTACAATTTTCTTGATTCAATCCAAGATGGAGTAGTTATTCAGTTTTTCATCAGCCAAATATACTCTTGAGCTTCATGAGCAGAATAGAGGTCTGCTGGTTTGGCCTTTTGGTTTACAAATGATGGTGGTCACTGTTGCATTTTTAATCACAACGGCTAATCTTTCAGGCTAAAAAGGTGACTAATCTGGAAGAGTTTTTGAGTATCATGAGAGCGTTATGTTAGGTGTAGGTTATTAAAGAAAGGGAAACCTGGAAGTTAACTTTGATATGTTAAAATGGGGGGCATAAGCTGATGTTAAGTCGATGATTGAAATAGGGAAGCAAGAGGGACTTGCTTAAGGGAGTATGTCTTGATTTTTGATATGTATAGTTTACAGTAAGGTGGTGCGGGATATATTAAAAAAGTAAGAATTGGGATTGGAGATTTAGTTCAGTGGTAGAGCGCTTGCCTAGCAAACACAAGGCCCTGAGTCCGAGCTCCAGCACCTCCCTCAAAAGTAAGAATTGAACTCAGAACACCTGGATGGAAGATCAGCTATAAAGGGTACCTTTGCACATGTGTACCCAGTCTGCCCAAACTTCTTCTGGCAGCTGCCTCTCCTGCAGCTATGTTTGGTACATAGCTTCCAACCCACCCGCACTGTCCTCTGCTGAGCGTAACTGATGGAGTCAGGAGTGGTGACCTGATGTGAGCTGGCTGGTCAGAACCGAGCTCATGACAATTTGGAATTAGTACACATGACTGTGACAATCTTTGTGGGTACTGAATTTGTAAGGTGCTGCAGTTTGGGGAAAGGAAGCTATTTTTGAGTCTCCACGATATTACCATGGGCCAAGATGAACAAGTGGAGAGAGCAAGTCTGTAGCTGCAGAGAAAGGAGAAGGGTGGAGCAAGAGGTTGGAGAGGAGTCGTGGGGAGGGACAGTCTGAGGGAGGAAGGAGAGAGGAATTAGGTCCCCTGGTCTGAGACATACTGACTTCTCCTGAGGCTTGCCCATGAGCTGTCACCTAGGGTTCTAGGACACATTCCCGCTACCTTACACTACATCCACTTTTACTTAAGTTAGCTTGAAAAGTTTTTGTTTCATGGAGTTAACCATCAATCTTTACACCTCTTGCTCTGCCACTTACTATTTGTAAGCCTTAACCAAGGTGCCGAGCTCACATTACAGATAGGTTTAGTTTCTTCATCTGTAAAATGAGGATAATAATATTTATTTTTCAGGGTTCTGTGAATATTAAATAAGACAGGGTATAAAAAGCACTTAGAAAATTGATTGGTGTTTGATAATCACTGAATAAATGTGAGGTAATGTTATTTTGGGAAAATGCCTAGCACAGTGCCTGTGTTTGATGGAAACCACTGTTGGTTGCTCATTCACGGCCTCTTGTGTCTTCAGACCCTTGCTCTTCTTTCCACCTACAAAGTCCTTTGCCATCACATCACTGAGCCACCCTCCCCTTATCCTTCCCTTGGAGGTTCCCCACATGGTCCTTCTCTGTGGTGGCAATTGTTGTCCTGTATTATTATTATCTTACTACTGTTTCCTTTAAATTTTGATGTCTTTAGAAGAGGCCATATTTTTCATGGTATCCTCAGTTTTTAGCAATAGACTTCATGCATGACAAATTCTTTATAAATGTTGATTAATAGATTAATGTGAAGATCTGGATAAGCAGTTTAGACTTTGGCATCAAAGATACCACATGAGGACCCTTTAAAATGGAAGATAACTAGATGTCATAGATACGAGTGAGATCAACAGGGGAGTATCGCATGAGGAGAGAGGAGGAAGGGAACGGGTGCGATTGGGGGAGACAGAAGACTTGATGAAGAAGAACAGAGTTCATGACAGAGTAAGGAAGTGCAGAGATGGAGACATCAGAGAAGAGCAGGGAATTTAAGGAGTGGTCAGAAGTGTCAGAACCCGCATAGGCCACAAGATGACATAGACAAGGATACTGACATTGCACTTCAGAGGCCATTAGTGCGATATCCACCAGCAGATTCAAGGGGAATGGCAGATTATAACATACTTGTGCTGATGGTAAGTGTACATTAATCTGTTGGGAGTTCAGTGAAAAATGAGGAAGGAACAGGGATGATGGAAGTATTTACAGTGTTAGGATAGGGAACCTGTCCTACATTTAAGTGAGCAGGCTCTCTAAGCTTTCTTCTTGCTATTTAAAGTAATGCTGTATTTGTTCTCTTCTCCATTTGCCACTTTCATGAAGTTTCTCCTTTCATGAGGTTTCTCAGCTATTAACAACTATCTCTACTCTTCACGATCTTACACACTAGTTGTCTTGTTTCTGGTGTTTTTTTCTATGGAAGCTCATCTGTCCATCCATCCTTCCTTCCTTCCACCCATATGCCCATTTTTCCGCACAATAAATATCAGAGCACCATCAAGGTCTAAGCACTACTTTAGGAATTGCAGGGAACCAGGACAACCCTTGAGGAGCTTTTAGGCTAGTTGAGAAGACTAGAACACATTGCTTGCTTTCTCTAAAGTTTCTAGTTTCATCCTTTTGGAAGTTATAGCCACCTCTTGATGCTCCGGATTTCCTGGTGATGAGCCTGGCTCTGGGGATTCAAAGTGACTGACCATCCGGGAACTCCTCCCCCATGTGAGAAACCAGGTTCTACAAAGCAACTGTCCCACAGCAAGCTAGAGCCCAAGGGCATCTAGCAGGACATTTTGGGAGCCTCCCTGCCAAAGATTTGTGTGCATTATTCATGAGTTATCATTTGCGATGAAAAAGACAGGCTGACCTCTGACATCTTGTAAGAAGTTCATGATTTATTGGAGACATCAGAAGAAATATAAAACTAAATAGTAATATAATCCCCCAGGGAAGCCTTGCTTCAGTATTTTACATAATATTAGAACCTCAGCAAATAGTTTCCCTGAGATAAAAACTTTGGCAAACATTCAACTGAAACATTTGAGAAGTGAAACCATTCATGTTTTTGTGTCAGGAGACTTGAGTCTCATCCAGCCTTCTAAATATCAAATTTTGAAAAATCCCCCAATGAGAAGGAGGAAATCTGTAACACAAATAACTCAAAACTAGCAGCTCTCACCCCAGTTCTAGAGAGGGTGGGTGATTTTGAACTCCTCTTCTTGGCTCCTTTCCCCCTCCCACCAAAACAAGTCTTAGCACTTTATTTTGTGACTCTTCAGGAACAAAAAGAAAGAAATATGCTGAGTCTTCAGTATTTCTGTGGGATCATGCTTGTTTAATTCAGGAAAAAGTTTTGTTATAAATAACAGGAAATCTAACCAGAAGGTACTTACACTACTGAGTTGGACTTTATTTTCCTCAAATAACAAGAAGTCTTGAGGCAGGCAGCCCAGGGCTAGTACGGCTGCTCCAGAGTGCTGTCAGTTCCTTTGTATCTTGCTGTCCCAACATCCATAGGATGCAGCTTGGAGCTTCCTGTCTGTGAGACTTCTGCTCAGCATGAAGAAGTGTATTAGACAGTGTAGTAGAGACAGGTACGGAAAGATGTGATTGAGATTGGCATGTGGATCAACTAAGGCATTCTCCAAGACCTGCTGACCACTGCAGAAGCTGTTTTGGAAGTTCTGAAGCACAAGAACTCACATATACATACTGTTTTAAACTGGCTAGTGAATTAAACCTAAAAGTTTACAACTTACCCCAAGCTGCTGTTTTGCATATGATGATATCTCAATAGGACTTTTCATAATGTTGAAGAGCATAAAGTTTCCTGATGTTTCCATTCAACCGAGAGCTGCAGAGTGAGGAAGATGGTAGGAGAAGGGAGAGAGCAGAATGTCTTTGTGTTTCCTGAGAAAGCGTAGCAGCCTCTGGCTTCGGCTCCTCCTGGTGATAACCCTGGGCCAAAGGAAGAATAAATGTGCCACTTTAGGGTGGCTTGGCATAAGCCCCTGGTGAAACCTTAAAGGAAGTATCCTAAAAGCGTGTTTCAGTTTGCAGGGTTCTCGGGATTCTGCTGGTGCACACGGTGACACGGTGACATAGCGCTCAGGCAGGGAATGGCCTGTCTGGATGTCAAGACGTGTGCTATGCCACACTGAGGGTTTCCCCGCCAGCTGCCGCGCCATCTCCTCTGCCTGCCAGGCCTGCACTGGGTGTTAGATGTCTTTGATTATGTGCATCTTCACAGTCTCACATCCTCCATTTGATTAGGTGTTTAATTCATGATATGCGAGGAATCCAATGGTTCAAATGTGAGTTTCTTCTGCCCACAGGACGGCGTCTGCTCTCCTCCCATCTGCCTGCTCCTCCCCCTGCTCGGTGGGCTCAGGATGGAGTGCGGATGGATTCCCCAGCATACTTCCTGAGCCCCTGGCGGCTGCACACTGGACTGTCATCCTCCAGCTCGACTTACACTCGATTTACTAAAATATAACTTGTAGGAGATGGCACTGGGTAGGCAAAGAGGATGCGCCGAGAGAAGAGAGAGGATGTTTGGGACAGCACAAACCCAGAGCTGGTGGCACAGGGCTGGGTTAGAGATGACGAGTAAAATCTCTGCAAGACGACCAGCATTCTGTGTGCTTATGCATTTCATGAGATACTGGAAACAGTGGGCTAGAGAAAAAAGTTTCTAAGTAAAGCAGCATCTTGGGCTTTATTCTGATTGTGATAGTGGGCAGCTTCTCTCTGAGGAAAATAGGTGAGAGATAAGGGAAGCAGAGGGAGTCGACGCTTTGCACAAACTGCATGATTCAATCTTCGTAATAGTCCTATGAGGTAAGAAATGTCGGTGTGGAAATTCAGGCTCCGAGAGGTTGCGTGCTGCCTAGTCCTGCACAGATGGTGCGGGCCGGTCGGATTTGAATGCTGGCCTGCCTGACGGTAACTCCCAAACGATCCTCAGGGCACTGCCTTTCCAAGTCCCAGCCAGCTGCCTTATTAAGACACCCCTAAACTTGAGTGGCCCCTGGCCCATCCAGGAAAGAGGTGCCTCAGCAGCATTTGTAGGCAAGGTGGTGAAGATGTGTCCTTTGTCCCTCAGCACAGAGGCCCCCGGGCTGGGAGCTCCTTGGGAAGGAAACACTGAATCCTGATCAAAATGGCTGTGGAGTTCAGCTAAGTCACTTTCCTCGTTCCATCTGGAAGCTCTTCAGAGGCATAATTTCATTCTAGCCAAATGTAATTAAGAATTTGATTTGATTAAAAAACAAATCGAAGGAGAGAAATGAGGTTTCTCCTCTATCCCTCCCTTTCTTCACAAATAGGTCTGTCATTAAGGAGGCATGTATGTGTGACCGGTGACCAGCTCAGCTCTCCCCCCGCCCCCTTGGCCACCCTTCCTAAAGAAGTAGGGGGCGGGGGTGATTCCCGCAAGGGATCGGGGAGCTCGGCAAATAATGCTAAGGACTTTTAAATTCTAATTTGGCTTCAAAACACCAGCAAACCACAGCAGCTGTACTACCTCTGCGGGAACGAGATGTCCACTTAATTAAAGCCTGGGCGGGCGGCAGGCGGCATCTCCCTGGGAGGGAGACTCAGGCGAGCCTGGGTACTGATCACATCAGACCTGCTGCCAAGAGAAACTGGTCAGTTGGGAGCTCCTGCCTCCTCTCCGGGAGGGTGGGGCACCACAGCCAGTTCTGCTGAGAAAGAAAAGGGGAAAAGTAGGGTGAGTGGGAAGGATTTGTGATACTGTGTTATTGGCCATGACCCAAATCATCTGCCTCTGACCTACTCCACCTTATCTCAGAGGCCCTAATGAGAATTGTGTGGTAAGCTTTGATAAAGGGCAACCAAAATGAGAACAGGGAGATCAAATGCTGTGTGGTGGCTGCTGTCAGATGCACTGTACCCTCTCGCCAGCTTCTCTTTGTAGAAGTAGTCCTTTATTCATATTCTGAATCTCTCTTTCTGTCTCTGAAGAAGCTCTGTTTGAGTATATGCGCAAACTGATCTCAGCAGGAGTTGGAGATCACTTTCCAATATTCTTTTGTAGTCAAAAAAAGGCAGAAGTTACTGAAAAGAACTGGAATTTATAAAGAAAATTCCAGAACTCAAGATTTTCACAGGGAGGGGACTGAAGCAATGTCTAGGGCTGAGGAAGATGCACAGCATGGATCATGCCAACGATGCCATCATGGACTCAGTTTCTTACTATCTTTCTACCTCATCATCCCGAGAGTATTGCCTTTTGTCTTCATGTTTGTCGACTCGTAGGTGCAGAAGGGCTGCTGTAAGTCCAAACCGTCAGATCTTCACTCAACAAGGGAGAGAGGTAGAGTGGAGGCACCAGTCTTGTCTGTTTCATCTTATCAAGAAACAAGACCTTCCCCGAAATCCCAGAAAACTCCTTGTACTTCATTGACTAAACTGGCACATGGTTACTCGTGGCTGTAAAGAAGACTGGGAAAGTGGGTATTTATTGGGAAACCTTGCGGATGCGAGCAAAGCTGGAGTTTCATTTACAAGAAAGTTGGGATGTGTGTATTGAGTGACCAATGACAGTGTCTTCCACAACCACTTCGACTGCTGAGCAGCAGCAGACTCTAGTAAAGATAATAAAAACTATTCCGGGTAAGTCAAACAGAAGGAATCAACACAAGGATTTGTCTGCTGGACAAGATGTGTCAGAAGGGCCACAGGAGTAAGAAAAAAAAGAGAAGAAGAAAAGTAAGGTTACTGTCTTAGTTACTTCCCTCCCTGGGACACAATACCTGGCACCCAAAAACTAAAGGAGGAAAGGTTAATTTGGGCTCCCAGTTTGTATGAGTTTCAGTCCACGGTTGGCTGGCTTCAAGATAGGGCAGCATGGCAGAAGAGCAGGGCAATGAAGTCTTCCTGGTGGTGTGGCAGATGGGAAGCACAGGGGGAGATCAAGAGAAGAGGGAGGAGATGGACCCTTTTGGGGCACACCTCTGTGACTCATATTCTCTGACCAGGATGCCAACATCACATTTAGCTGATCCGTCTATACGTATTACACCTTCATGATTCAATCACCTCCTAAAAGCCCCACCTATAAGTGCGTGAGGCTTTAAGGGAACATCGAGATATAAACTGTAACAGTCACCCAGGCGATAGGACTATATGTGTTACTACCTTTCTTATGCTGTAGTTGCAGAGAGGAATATAGGCTTACCTGAAACCCAGTATTATTGAACATTTGCTGTTGCTTGCAATTTACAAGAAGCCAGAAGCCTGTGGCCGTGGCAGGGGCCTGGGATCCCGAAGATTCCGAAGATCCTGAAGACCTTCAGGGGGACATTTCTGCTGTAGGAGTCAGAGACTGTAGCACCCCCACTGTCACTATGCCCAGCAGTCCCAGACTGCCTCCCTTCACCTGCCACTGGTGATGCTGCTAATGGTACTGGAAGAAGGAGGAACAAAAAGATGATTTATCTCTTCTTCCCTCTTTCCAGTCTTCCCAGGGCCTACCATTGGCAGCATCTAACTGGAAAGCCAACTGGTGTAGGAACTGACCTGGGAAATGTTGTTTGCAGGTCTCTGTCCCCCTGAAGGTCCCACAGCTAGCAGCCAGGATGCCTCAGGCATTGCCCCTGCAGTGACAGGAGGCGGTGGAGGTGAGGACATCCATTCACAAGGCAGCATGGGGGATACAGTGTCCTCGGTGTGCACTGACTGGCTGGGGAAATGAGGGAACAGGCAGTAAGAGAAACTCAACTTCGAATACAAATCCAACGGGGAACCCAGAAATAATTAATTGTGTGTTCAAAGAACCAGATTCTAGATCAAAGCTCCCTTCATTTATTTCTACTGTAGATGACTAGGAAATTTCAACAGTTGAATGAATTTCTAAAAAACATCTGCTGTCCACTCTTGTTTGATGTCATATGGGGAGTACTGGAAAAATAAAGATCTCTTTGGAAGGTAGTTCAGGCCAAAGGGTCTGTGTCAGTGGACACATCATGAGAAAGAATTAGTCTCACAGTTCTCTAGTAGTGAGTTTATTAAAATCATCAGAGAAGAAAGCATAGTAAACTGACTATGGTCCTATTTTCCCTCTGCTGTCCTTATGACCCTCAGCGTGGAGAATTCTGTGGAGCATCATGGCAGTGAAGTCCTGCCCATGGGAGCCACATGCACAGAGTCTGGCTGCAGGATGTTACTTCAGGGGTATTTTCTGAGCACCCAGTTCTGAGGCCAGAAGAGAATACTCCCTTCCACCTGTATTCGGGTGTGGGACAGCCCAGGACTTGAAAGCCCAGCTAGTGGTGAGGGTGTAGGCACATAGATCAGGAACCTCAGGAGGGTGACCTCAGTTCCTGGGGGGACTTTCTGCAGTGCTGAGCTCACCAAGCCAATCCCAGAACTCAGGCACAGAGCCAAGGCAGCAAATCGCTAGAGGCTGAAACAAGGGTCCAGAGCGGCCCTTTGCGGCAGGACGACAGTGGCAATGCAGGAAGTGATGACATTAGCAGGGACCCTTCACGTTTGTGGAGTGCTGTGTGGTTTGCGATGTTCTTTCCCATTGTCTCGTGTGGAGGTTAATTAATTGTTGACTTCAGTGGGAAGGCCCAGCTGAAGAGTCAGCATGGTCCTGGGAGTGGAAGACTCACTTTAGGGAGGATTGTTGTCAGAACAGGATAAAAGGAGAACGAGAGGGAAGGATTTCAGCCGATTTTCCTTGGAAGAGCCTCGTTGCAGGTGGTGCTTCTCAGAGGAGCTCCAGTCTTCACTTTCACGTTGGGCATCATCTCCTGGCTTTCGGCACAGATTCTTCAGACTCTTTAGCATCTAGCGCCAAACCTTTGACTTCCTGGCACAGACTCCTGGGGCTTCAGTCTTGGATCCTTCGTCCTCCTGATGAGGGCTCGTACAGGATATTGCCGTGAGCTCCAGGCCGTCTACTTGGTCCTTTGGATCTCTCGCGTGCAGACAGATCTCTCGCAGTCTTCTACATTTGACTCTGTGGGTGGCTATTGTAGACCAATTTTGTACATTGCTGTGTCTTGCATTAAATCTGATTCAGAGCATGTGCAGTCTTTTGAGGCACTTGGCCCAGCCTTGCAAGCTCTTGTAAGCACTGACTAATACATCTTGTCAATTAATCTGGCACGGTAGTCACTCTGCAAGTTAGCTGTGCTAGTGATCTATGTGCATCCCAGACAGTTTTTTTGCATGGCTGGCAGGCAGGCAGTGCTGCCTGGAACAGCTGTAGGGCCCTCTCTGTGTGGCTTGGGCCTCTCAGAACATGATGTCTAGGTCCTGAGAAGCATCGGGGAGAGAGTGTCTCAAGGAGCACCATGAACAGTCAAGGCTCCTGGCAGCTAGTGAGTGTCCTTCTTTCCATTCTGTTGACCAAGCACATCATGGAGGCCAGCTCAGATTTGAAGGGAGGGAAATAGACTGCCCCTTGCACCGGGAGGAAGAGCAGAGAATTTGGGGCCATCTTTAATCTACCACAGTAGCTATTAAGAGCCTCATTTGATATATTTTACACAAAATTAACTTGCTTTTAGTGATCTAATGAGTAAGTGTCATGACTGAATAAAGTGCAGGTTTGCTGACTCTAAATCTGTTTTTTTTCCTTTTTCTGGTAGTAGGAATTTCAATCGAGGGCCTTACACATGCCAGGCACATGCTCTACCAGTGAGCTACATTCCCATCCTAAATCTGGTATTATAAAAACCTCTCTCTCTCTGTCTCTCTCTGTCACACACACACACACACGCGCACACATGCATGTGTGCACACAGAGTCTATGCTGTATGCACTATACCTCCTGATTTCATAGTCATTCACTGGTAAGCTGATCACTCTCCTGGCTTTTCTTCCTCCTCCTCCTCCTCCTCTTCTTTTTTTCCTTCTCCCTTCCCTGCCTCCCTTCTCCCTCTCCCTCTACCATTTCCTCTTCTCTTCCCCCTCCTCCTACTTTTACTTCTTCTTGCAGTGGTTCCCAACAGCTTCCTTCAAGACAAATTTGTCCTTTGGTACAAACCAGAGAGTCACCATTCTAGAGCCCCAATGCAAAAGAGGGGAAGCACCACCCCCCGCCATCAAATCCTGAGAGATTTTTTTTAGAGTTGAGCCCTGCAGGATCCCAAACCCAATACTGCAAACATGAGACCCAGAGGGCACCTTAGAGGATACTGCAGGAAGTAGAGACTCAGAGATGGGAGACATCTGCCTCCACATCCACAGGTGAGTCAGAGATGAGATCAGGTCTGGGAACTGAACTCCTTCAGCTGCAGCTCACCCAGACTGTCCTTTGAGGAGCATCCTTTTTGCCTCCTTTCCTTGTGGAACTCTCTCTTGCCAGTCACAGTCCCATGTGCTTGAAGAATAAAGTAGGGGGAGCAGAGTGAGGAGCAGAACAGCAGAAAATGATGACAGATGCCTGGAAATTTCTTTGTCCTTGGGGAGGACTATAGGTGTGGAGGATGGGTGCCTACAGGGTGCGGATAAGAAGCCCCATCAGGTGGTCAGTTCCAGCTGGTGCGCTGACCAGTGGCCAGAAGCCTCCCTCTCATCAGTGGCCAGAGTCCAACTCATTGATGGAGTGGAGAGGGACCGCCATTTAGAACCTCTAGGTAGCACCTTGCTTAGCCTGCTCTTCATGCCCTGGGACCTGCATCCATCCAGGCATGCTGGCTTTGGAAAACCAGATGACCTGGGGAGTGAGCCCGAGACAAAGACCTCCAGCTCCTGGGCCCTCCCTTCTCTGCCTTCCTCCCTGTGAGGCCCTTAGGTTGTCTTCTTCTGCCTTCACCCCCTTTCCCAATGTGGAGAATTTAGCAATTGTTGTGTGTCATTATTCTTCAGGGAGATAGAATCAACACCATCAATTTAGATATAGAAGGTGATTTGTTGTTCAGCACTGGCTTGTGCTATTTTGGAGGCCGGTCAGTCCCAACACCTACAGGTGACCCAGCTCACTGGAGACCCAGGACATCTGTTGTTTCAGCTGCAATCGAAAGCCAGGAGAAACTCCCCCTCAGTCCATAGGGAGTCGGTATTTTTGTTCTACACCACCCTCAAGTGACTGGATGAGGCTTGCCCACACTGGGGATAGCAATCTGCTTTCCTCGGTCTGTCAGTTCAAATGTTGATCTAATACAGATGCATCTGCTCACCCAGAAGATTTAATCAAATATCTGGGCACCTCGTAGCCTGGTCAAGTTGAGGCATAAAATTAACTTTCACAATAGATGCTGTGTACCAGTGGGGCTGTGCTCTAGGGTCAACCATATTCCCATAAAGCCAAGAAAATGACCTAGCTGCCAGGCCTGGCAGATGACCCTTAGCACTGCCTGCTGTAAAACTAGGGGGGTCACCACACCCTTGCCCTGGCCCTTGTATTTCACTGTCGGGGTGAAATTACATCTTTGTCTCCCCACACCCCTGGGTGCTTTTTCTTCTCCAGCTTGCCTCTGACCATTTCTAGGGCTCCATCCCCACTTCCTGTCACCTCTGTGAGCTCCCGAGTGGGCAGCATGCTTTCACAGCCTGGACTTTGCTTGTGCTGCCCTCTGTACCTGGGACCCCCTTGCCTCTCCTGTCTGCCTGCTTGTCCTCTGAGATTCAGTTCAAATGTTACTAATGATTACAAAGCATCTACACCTCCACCTGGCACTTGCAGTGTTGCAACTCTTGGTATCACTAGTGGTGGCATGCGGATCTGTGTCACCCTGGTCACTCAGCCAGTCCACATGTTTAGAGCACATTGACCATGTGTCCATCTCCGGGCTACTGTAGGTGCTAGGTAGGGAGCAGGTGGCCGCAGGTCTGTGGAGTATGTATTTTAAGGGGAGGAGACAGACGCAGATCCAATTAAACAGATGAATATACACAGAAGAATAGCACAGCAGCTCACCTTTGTGGAGCAGCATGTGATCTGGTGGGCGGATTTCAGCTGAGGCGGGACCTGTAGGGACCAGGAGGAGACCTGGACCTGCGAGGTTTAGAGGAGTCCAGAGGGAGAGTGACTGGCAGGGTAGAGGCTGTGCGTCTAGAAAGAGCCTGGTGAGCTTGAGGAAGGGAAGGAGGCGTGGGGCGCTGGAGAGAGCCGGCTCGGCCACCAACGCTCAGCTGGCCTGCCTTGGTTCTCGCCCTCCTGCGGGGTCAGCCTGGCTGGACCTGAGCCGGACACTTCCCGGGACTGTGGACCGTGGAGCCCAGAACGCGGTAGTGGGCTCGGTGCACGGAGAGTGCGCGGTGGAGTTTGCCGCAGGACTTAGCGTACTCTGCCTCTTAGCTACTTTGGCTTTACTGCCCTGTGAAACTAGGAGCTCCCATCTGCCATCTCATCCGCTCTCAGCTCCGATGGAGACCTGGTTCCTCATTAAGGCAGCCTATTTGCATGAATAAATATGCCTTTATTTGTCTCCCTGGGGGCATCTGGAGCAGAGCTGGGAACACAGTAGAGGATGGTAAATGCTTGGTGGGTGGTGGCAGGCCCGCAGTGAGTTGAGCTTCAGCTCTCTTTCTTGAGCAGAACCTGGCACAGTGGAATAGGTGAGAAGGCCAAGGACCTGAGGACAACGAGGGCAGCTTCGTAGTTACAAGGAGTCACAATCTGTGTCCTTGTCCCGACCGTGCGGTGTCACCTGCGCCTCCTTTGTTTCGTGTTGCACAGATGAGCCTTTCTTATGCTTGGGCTTGCTCCCCCCATTTCGCTCCTGCACATGCGTGCCTGGTTCCCTCGGAGTCAGCATAACCTGAGGTTTCTTTAGAGAATTTTCTCCCTTTCTGAGTTATGCAGCTATATGAGTATATTGTTTTTGCTTCTGCAAACTAGTTCACTAGTGTTTCTGGAAAACAAAACCACAACTTCGGTTTGTTTCACAGATCATTTAAACAGCAAAAAAGGGGGATATTTAGTCTCTTTTTTAGGCTGACAGCCTGGCAAATTACAGAAGAGTGGTTTGCTGTGGTTTTGGCTTTGTTCTTCAAGTCCCCGGTAGAGGCGCAGATGTTGGAAAATAGTAGGGAAGGGGGGTGTCCCTAAAATCAGAGGGTGAGGGGGGCTTCTGAATGAGAAGAGGCAGGTGACTTGGCTTCAAGGAGGCTGAGGAGGAGGCAGTGCAAAGAAAGGCAGACAGGAGAAGGAAAATTCTGCAGCTGCCTCTGTTAGCACAAGGTCTTCAGGGTCAAAGGGCAGGGAGAGTGTTTTTAAAAATATGATCCATGCTTGTAATAGTTGTAAATTAGTTATTGGATGCTAGATATGGCCCAAGGCTAGGCCCCTATTTATTTATTGCTCCACATCTTTCCAGGAAGAATTTTAGAACACTTTGAGCTACTTATCACCTAAGGAACTTTAAACAATGCTTTGTCCCACCTGGAGGCCCTGATGTCACTGATTCAGGGTGTGGTCTGGATATTGGGATTTTTCAAAGCTTCTTGGGTGATTCTGAAGTGATTTGCCATAAACAGTGGGTTCTCTGTATCTGAGCAATATTTTTTTTGTTGTTGTTGTTCTGTTTTGTTTGCTTTGAGAGAGGGCCTTACCATTTAACCCAGGCTGGCCTCAGACTTGTTTTCTTCCTGTTTCAGCCTCCAGAGCACTAGTGTGCTGAGATTACAGGTATGTGCGGGCATACCCAGCAAGATGGGCAGGGTTTATCACTATACTATCTTTTGTGCTTCTGTGTGGGGTGCTGGGGATTGAATGCTGGTCTTCACACATGTGAGGCAAGTGCTCCACCAGTGAGCTACATCTCAGCCTTTGAGCAAGGATCTTTAAGGACAGCGGTCCAACAGTTCTGGTCTCAAAGTGGGGAACCTTCCCAGATCCCTATTGACTTTTGAGTTCTTAAACTACTTACACATACAAGATCCACACAGGAGGCGTTTTGATGTGTGCTGACTATAAGGCTTGGGAGAAGTAAGGTTCCAGATACCAGTCTGAATTTGAGTAAGTACAATTCCTTACCCAATTCCTAACTTGCACAGTCATGTCTTAAGTCCCAAAGGTAGAGTATAGTATGGTAATGAAGAGTTAAACGTCCTCCTTTTGGATTCTAGGTCTGCCGCTTACCATCTTATGAACCTGTTTCCAATAACTAATGTTATGGAATTTCTCAGTTCTCCCATCTCTAAAATGGATGTGATCACAGCCATTGTGATAATGATAATGTTATGACTTTTTTTTTTTTGAATCAAGGTCTCACTATGCAGTTTAGGCTGGCCTTGAACTTGTGGTGATCCTCCTGCTTCAGCCTCCCAAGTGCTGAGATTACCAGGGAAAATCTATCTGCCTCTTCAGCTCCCAAGTGCGCAGCCATGCCCGGCCTTGATCTTAAAATTTTGAAGGAAGAGAGTGTATATGAATAATTTGTAATAGTGCTAGTGATGTAGCAGTGTTATTCCCTATTAATAATATTGTCATCTCCATTACTGATGGGACCAAAGTCAGGTTTTCTTATGTAGAATTTTCTCAAAATAAAGACTGATTTAAAATTTAAATTTCATACAAATCCTAGGTGACCTCTCCTCATTTATTCAGTTGGCTTGGGGTGGGACCTGGGCATTGTTTTCTTAAAAAAAAAAACAAAATAACAAACAAAAACAAACAAAAAACAGAACAGTCTTCAGGTTTTCCGAGGCCCACTTTGAAATCGCTGTGATTCTAGACAATTTTCCTTTGTTATTCGGAGTGAATATGGATCGTTGCTTTCATTTAATTTTTTAATGCTACCATTTTTCCTGAGTTTAAGAACTCATTTGTTTTAGTCCCTGCCTGGAGATAAGCAATACAAATAAAGAGTCTGCCAAAGAATTGTATATAACTTCAGCAGTTCCCTGCACTAATAAATATCTAGACACTAATAGCCAACACTGCAAGCACCTCTTGACATTGTAGAGGCCAAAGATAACTTGTATTAATCTCTTGATGTCTCAATAAATTTAGTGTTAAAATTTTCACACAAGGTTTTCTTTTCCTGATGTACATATTATTTGGTGGACTCTGTAGTACGCTGCATTTTCATTCAACATTTTAAGGTATTTATGTGTGCATAAATATGTTTTAAAATGACAGAATTGGCTTCAAAATCTATCTGCCTCTTTGTTTAACTTTATGCCATCGGCACAGTCTCCAATGCTAAGGAGTTTTGAAAGCATAATGATTTTTGCTCATGCATCATTCCGGAGGCTCTTGTGTAATTTTCCATTGCCTTATTATCAGCTGTGGTAGCTTCCTCGGGAGACTGTAACAAGGTCACAGACTGGGGGGCTCCCAGCAACACAACTGCATTCTGTTCCGGAGCAACAAGTCTGGAAGCCAGGTGCAGGTGTGGTCGGTTCCTTGTGGAAGATCCGGAGCGAATCTGCTCTGTGCTGGTCTAGCTTTGGCAGTTGCTGGCAATCTCGGTGCTCCGTGGTTTGAAGATGCATTTGATATCTGTCTCTTGGTCTTCGTTCGGTGTTCTGCCTGTGTCGCCCATGTCTCCATGCCCAAATTTCCCTCTAGGGCTGAGCACGCTAGTCACTGGGCTAGGACCCGTTGTCATCCTGTGCGACTTCCTGTTAAAGTGATTGTATTTGCACACTATTTCTGAATACGGTCACATTCACGGGCGCCGGGACCTAGTGCTTCGATGCATTGTTTTGGGGAACACAATTCTATCCATTGCACTGGCCATTTGTTACTTCCTCCTTCTTTTTAAGAGAACAGTGCATATTTTAAGCTTCTGTGTCCGAGGTCTCCATAGTTTCCCTTCCAGCCTGAAGTTCAGGCAGGTGCTGAAAAAGTCCAGCCGAAGAGAAAGCCCAGAGGCAGAGGAGATCAGTTTCAGTCTTCTGCAGACGCCTACCTTGGAGCAAGCGGGGAGAAGCTTGCTGTGCGGGGCTGGCTCCGGGGAAGTTCAGAAGGGGCCAGATGAGGCAGGGAAAGAAGCCACAGGTGGAGCAGGAGCAGGGCCGAGGGCTTCCTGCAGCTGCTCAGCCACCTGGCTGGACAGCTGTTCTCGCTTTCAGGGAGCTATGTAAGGCAGGGACAGCCGAGAGTTGCAGCTTGCCGAAATGCTTGGTCAAATCTGTCAGTTCGGTTGAGCAACTGTTCTGGGTGTGGGCAGTGTGGGGTTGGAGGTGTGGAATCCCCAAACGGTCTGTAGTGACGGTCAGTTTAGAACAGAACTGACCCAGCAGTTCCAGGGTTACTGAGTCAGCGGGGATGTGCAGGGGTCCAGGGGTCACTCGCCACAGGCCCGCGAAATCCAGCCCACCTCCCACTCTGTACCGGCAGCCAGAAAATGTTTTACAAATGAACATCTGTGATTGATTCGACACTAACTCTGAACCCCCGTTAAGCTAGATGGTTGGTGGCCTTTTCAAATGAATTTCATCCTTTTCATTATTAGGTTTGTATTTGTAAAAAATCATACCTGATGATTATTGTCACACTGAACTTCATCCTAACACTGGTGGAAATTTGTTTTCTGTCTTGTTGTATATGTGCCTTGTCCTGCAGATTTGCCTCTTGATCCGCACTAAAATGCCGAGTCTCCAGCCTGCCTTAGTTCATTTTGTGTTTCTGTAATGAGCACTTGGTGAGAGGCACTCTATAAAGAGAAGAGGCTCCCTAGCACAGAGTGTTGGAGACTGCACGTTCAAGACTGTCTCTTCTGCCTCTGGGGTAACCCTTCACTACACTGCGACGTGCGATGGCATCGGGTGTGATGTGGGGGACAGGGCAAGCGGTGCGCTGGAGGAGCAGAAGGGAGACGGCTGCACGTGGGGGTCGGGCTCACTTTCCGACCACCTGGGCTCCTGAGAGTGAACTCACCCCACCAGACCGACACCAGTCTCTTCTGAGGACCGTGCCTAATCACCTTGCGTTAGCTCCCACCTGTACAGATTCCGTCACCACACAGAGAACCAAGCTTTCAGCGCATGAACCCTTGAGGGGACCCATCACACCCTGTCCAGCCCACAGCAGTCCCCTAAAGGAAAAGGTTTGCCAAACTCCGGCATTGTTAGGTTGTCTGCAGTACCAGCAAACACTGAGAGAGATCTGTAGGGCCTTTCAAAGCACAAATTGCTTGGCCCTACCCCTGGAGTCTCTTGTTCAGTAAGTCTAGGAAAGGCCCCACGAATTTGCACTTCTAACATGTTCCCAGATGCTGCTGCTTGGAAACATGCTTTGAGAACCACTGGTCCGGTCAACCGGTCAGTCAACAAACAGTTACCCGGGAAGCAACATCTCATCGTGCTCCCAAAAACAGGAGCTAGAATTAGACCTGGGTCATTGCCTGATTCTGCCACCAGCTAGCTAGCTCTGTGATCTTGGGCGTATTATATATTGTGTCCTGAGCCTTCATTTCCTCATTTGCAAAATGAGGATAATGAAAGTGCCTACCTCGTAAGCATTGTGTAGCTTTAAAGGAAATTAGCCCGTAAAGTTCTCTGCACACATTGGCAATTTGTAAAACCCCCATCACTGGAGACTTTAGGATTTGGGACTCTGGAAATGAGACTAACTCTAGCGAGCAGTACTGAGTGCTGAGGACTGTGAATACAAGACTCAGAGGAACAATCCCGGAGGGCTTCCTGTAGGGGTAGGGTATGAGCTGGGCATATGAGAGGAGAGGAGGCAAATGGACAGCGTGTGGGGCTTGGAGATGGGAATCAGATCGGCGTGCTGTTTGGACAGAGAGGCATTCAGACCTCCTTGTGGGTAGGAAGGGCTGCCAAGTGGCATGGGAAGCGGAGGGATGGCTGTGCCAGTTCCCGGAGGTCCAGCGAGACATTCCCGTTGCGGAAGCAGCGTGTGTGGGCGAGGCTGTGGAGTCCTAAAGACTACTCTGGAGATCCTATTAGAGCTTGGGAGGCTGGGGAGGCCAGGACGCTCTGTGAGCTCCTCAGGGCCTCGCTGTGCTGCTCAGCTGCTGGGTGGGCGGCCTCCCCACCCCCATCTGTCTCCCCACACATTCCTGCTCTTTGGGAGGAACTGCTGCCCGGCAGAGGAGCTTGGGAAGCTTGCTCTGTATTCTAAGAAACAGGAAGTCATTATTTGCCCAAAGCAAACAAACTCGCAAACTGCAGGGTTCACGTTCAGTCCAAAGCTGGAGTCCCAGGAGGTGGTGTGTGGGCTGAGGATGTGGGGACCAAGAAGGAACTCCTTCCCCTGCCCCTCCCTGCCACATTGGTCACTGCCATGGTTTCACAGCTGTGACCCCCAGGAAGCCTGGGCTAAGTGACCCCGCACTGTGAGTAGATGCTGAGCAGTGTCTTCCCCAGTCAGGGTCCATTCCCAGTGAGGCTCTCCTCCCCGTGACATCAGCAAAACCACTTCCATCACTTGTGGAGTTGAGGACAGTTAACCTCCGTGTGTCCTGTTCCTTTCATCCACCACGAGAGAATGGAGAGGGCATTTATTGGAAGCCCGTTGTGTGCCAGGCCCCGTGCTTAGTGCCAACCATGCCCAGGCTCTTTAACCTAAGTCTTTTGTCAACTCTGTCAAATAGACACTATTGTTTTCAATTTACAGATGAGAAAAAGCCAAAGTTCTGAAAGAACGAGTCCTTTCCCGCTGAGCAGCGGGAGGCAGCAGGCAGAGAGTCTTTATAACCAGCCGCTGCTAACTGGCCTCCCTGCTCTCCTCTGTGCTCCCTGAAGGAGCTGGTGACAAGCAGTTCTGCCAGGGACACTGGCTCTAGTGGCTCCTGGCTTCAGATACACTGAGTAGCAGGGAAGGCCTGGCCCGTGGTGGAGTTTCCCAAGCCTGGATCAGTGCCGGTGCCCGAGAGACTAGGGTTCGGAAATACCACTGTTCGCCTCTTCCTAGACAGTTCACAGGTTACAAAGCTAATCCTTGCGGTTGGTCTTTGTCGTGGCTGCTGCTGGTCAGTAGCAACAATAATATCGATGATGCTCAGCGTCCCGTGGTAACATCAGAGCGAGCTTTCTGTCGTAAGTGGTGGGGACCAGGGAGAGCCCGCCGGATTCTCTTGGCCCCTCCGATTTTGTGTATGCCAAATCAGCTTCCAGCTGGCACTTCCTGCAATAACTTGGGGACTTTTTCTGGAAGTGGAAGTCTACTATGTCTGTGCTTGGGTCCTGCTAGAAATACCAAGGAAGTAATGTCCTTTTTCCCTACCAGAATGGCCTCACCCGATGACACCTGTGAACTCGTGGCTCAGTAACCCCTTCCCTCGCGCCTCTGGTGGGCACCTCGAGGGGTGTGTGTTCGCACTCTTTACAGAGCTCGAGGGCTGTGCTCCGCCTGCCCTCAGTGATGCTTGCTAGATAATGCCCCTTCACCCTGCCTGCACCTTCCCTCCTGCTTTTCTGCCCCCCTCCCATCTTCCCATGTTTTCCGGGACCATCGCCCCAGTCAACTCCTTGTAGTTGAGGTTTGGTCTTTATGAGACTCTTTTAGCTCCTGTGATTGAAAGTCTGGCTTCAGGACTGGGTGGATTCAGGGTTCAAATGATGTCCACCACTCCCCGCCCTCAATTCCACTCTTGGTTTTGCCTCGCTGGTTAAGCTCGGTCCTGTATCTTTTCTGGCTGCCCTCCAGGCAGCTCCAGGCTCACACCTTACAACAGCAAAGCCAGAGAGGACAGAGTCCAGTTTCCTGATAATGTGAAGTCCTGGGAGACTGAGTCTTGACTGGCCAGACTGGAGCTAGGTGGCGTCTTTGAAGCAGGGGCAGTGGCCAGGCAGGTGGTGGGGATGTGGGGCAGTATGTGGGGATCATCCTTCTGCGCTGGGTGTCCTGCCCCCGGGAGGCCTACACAGATACGGGGGCCGGGGGCTCCTCACGAAGAAATGGAGAAGTTACGGGAGGAAGTGGATGGGTGGTGGCTGGAAACACAGCAGCCAGCTGCTGTCTTCAGAGCTGCAGATTTCTGTCCTTGAAGTCTTTGCTCCCAGTGAGGAGCCTGAGGCTCAGAATGGCTGTCCGTCATAGTCACCCAGCTAGAAAGGGGCAGAGTAACCTGGGCACTCTGATTTAGACCTTTCCAGCATGCTTTTTCTGCCACCTACATTGCCTTAAAAATCGGACACACATGTTTAAATACCGCATAGTTTCTCTGGTGTGGGAAACAGAAGTGTAAATAAAGACTAAAATGTATTTAAAAAAATGTATTATATTGGGGAAGGGAAGGAAATGTCCAAATGGGAAAGGGACCAAGGGAGGGGGAAAGGAACAGAGGGACAAGAGAAATAAGAAATGGAAGGAAAAAATGGAAGCAAAGCTTTTGTAAACAGGGAGGGAGAGGGGGTGAGGGGAGGGGAATGGGAAAAAAAGAAGCAACAAGATATGTCATGTACAGGTACAAATCCCCTATGATGAATGTTATCACTATGTACATTAAAATAAAATTTTAAAAAAACATATGAACATGCATTCATTCATCACCTTTTGATCTAGGGCAAAAACCCGTTTCCGATGTGGACTCTGCTGATTCTCTGTCCCCCACATCCTTCGCGTAGCCTGTTCTCAGGATGTCTGGTCCTCCCTCGCTACCCTCAGTGCCTTTAGAGGGAGGACTTCAGCGCATGGTAACCATCAGAGCCTGGAATTCTGTGAGACTTTTCCTGTGTCCTCCTCAATCTTTTGTATTTGTTTTCTCCACCACTATCTAATTTGACAATAATCTTTTTTGGGAAATGTGCCTCCCTGAGCTTTTCCAAAGCAATCAGCTTAATTTTTATGAAACAAAAGTTCTCTGTTGTTTTGTATTTTACCACTTTACAAGATAGTTAATTAAAGGACTCGATCACTATGACACCCCCCCGCTGGCATCGGTAGGTTTGGGACACACACAGTGACACAGCTCAGCTGGCAGAAGACAGTGTGGACATCCTAGAAGGTCAATCGCCAGCTGCGAGCATGGCCAGCTGTGGGCAGCGGGTAGGAGGCTGGAGAGAGGACAAGGAAGGGGACTTTGGGTGTCTCAGCTGTGTGCTGAGGGGAGCTGCCCAGAGCACTTCTCTGCCAGCGCCGGGGCGGGGAAGGTGCTTCTAGGGTGGCTGCTTGCCGTCTGCCCCGGAACAGTGGCAGAACACTCTTTCGATGGCAGCGGCTCCTTGCCGACCTGAGCTTGTTCAGGAGGTGACAGAACCACCTGCCTTGAGGCCAGGGAAAGGACTGGTCCCTCCTGAGACCTAGAGCTGCAGGTGAGGCACGAGAAAGACCGGGATGCTGACTCCTCCCCCACCCCTGGAGGTTGCAGTTTTCTTTGACCTTGTGACTTTCCTAGGGGTCTCAGAGTAGGTGTGTGTTTGATATTCTTTTGTGCATCCTGCAGGGCAAGGTGCACAATTTAAGGCCACCACTGCCTGTGTATGCTTCTGGGCAAAGGAGCAAAAGGAGCTGCCTTTGAGTGGATGAATTTGACGAAGCGCCCTCTGGACACATGAGCCCCCTTTTCCAGGCCAATTCAGCTGGCTTGGCTGGTGGTACACGAACTCAATTTCCATCCCTCCTCGTCCCTTCAGCCGGGGGCCTGCGGGTGCCTGTGGACATACTTTCAGGAGCACAGAGTGCAGAACCACACAAGGCGGATCTGGGTAATGTTTTAATCCCCTACTGGTTCCTGCAGTTCTAGGCTGCTAGCAGTAAAGCTGTGCTCCTGAAAGTATGAAGAATGCACCACCAGCAGCAGCAACCCTGGGAATTCACGAGAAACGCAAATTCATGGGCCTCTGCTCCAGAACTGCTGAATCAGACTCTCTGGGGATGGGCCCCAGCATCCGGGCTTAACCAGCCCTCCAAGTCTGTCTGCTAGTTGCTAAGGCTGAGAAACACTGCAGTCCCCAACTGCTCAGCCCTCCTGTCAGAAGTTTTCAGTCTCGAGTCCACTCAAGCTGGGTCCCCTGGCTGCTGGGAGCCTGGACTTGAGTTGGGAAGGGCTTGTGAACATCTCCACTGGGCTTGGCCCAACAAGCCCAACCCCTGCATTTCTCATGACTTTTTCCCTTCTTCGTGGGAATGAAGACAGCTCTTCACTTCCTGGAGCAGGGGCATCCCACCCACCCCGGGAAGGCTGGGCTCAGGGGCCAGTGGGTTGAACCCCCTTGGAGTTGGGTGGACAGGACGCAGGAACCCGAACAAGAGCATTCAGGGGTGTGGGGAGGCAACTTCGAGTTCATCCTGCCACTGTTAGCCGAGAACCAAGGCGGGGCCTGGGGGATGCTGAGCCCCCTCACCCCGGCCCTGACCCCAAACCACAGAGCTTCTTTATTTTCTGTGATGAGTCTGTGTCCTCTTCAGCCCAGAAGAGATCTCCTGACCCTTCCTACTCCCTGGAGCTGTATGGAGGAGACATATTTTGTCACTCCGTTGTTTCTCTGTTCTGCTTATTTTGAACCATTCCTGTCTTAGGCACATTTGATCTGTTTCAAACCTGAGCCCCTGTGGTGTAAGCATCAGCCTTCTGCTTCCTCCTTTCTAAGATGGTGCTCAGAGTGGGGCAAATGTGCTCGTCTGCCAGCCCAGTGTTTTGAAAATGATGATTTGGGCATTTTGCTGGCAAAATAATGCTTCCCGGGTCAGAGAAACCACTGTTTGAATCTAGAAGTCCAGAAGTCTATGTTCCAAACTCAGCGAGGCCTAGTACAAATTTCAGTGTTTAAAGCAATAAGAATTAAAGGCACAAAAAGCAAAGTAAAACAAAACAAACATGAAAAGAAGAATTAGGTCAGCTTTCTCCTTCTTTTAAACCCCTGTGAAAGGAACTTGGAAAGGAGTTGATTATGTTGCTGAAATTGAAAGAATATTCCACCATCCCAAAGTCCTAGGCTGACCCACATATCCCGGGGGGGCAGAGATCCCCCCACCCCAGCCCAAGCCTCCCAGAGAGCATTGAGTTCTTTGCTGGAAAGAGGGTTCTATTATGAGACAGCCCTGGATCCAATCAGGACAACATTCACTTGCTGTGTGACCTTGGGCAAATTTCTTAATTTCCCTGAGCCTATAGGTCAAATTAGTGAAGTTACTGCCCAGTAATATCAAATAGGTATGTGGTACAGAGATAGTGTAAGAATTAAATAGGATGTATTTGAAGTTTGGGCACCAAAGGGTTATTCCAATATTGGTTCCTTGCGTGTACTAATCACTGGCCTATAAAACATTCCTTAGTGTTAATAGGTGGACTTCTAGTGAGAGCTAGTGCCCACAGAGACAGAGGTTAGAATCCAGGCTCCACATTTTTCTAGCAGTTTGAGTTGACTGAGTTGTTTAGCCTTGCTAAACCTCAGAGTCTTCCTCTGTAAGAATGGAGAGTGGACCTTGGTCTTTCCTTGAATGAGAGCCGAGAGGATGAACGAAGATAATGTGTTCAGAATCGTGGCTAAAACAGTACAGGGCACATAGCTACATGTGGGGCAGCGCCACATAATTATCATATTTAAATGTATAGTGCTTCGATTAGCGTGTAGTTCTTGGTCCAGGTGCCTGCGACACGAAGACCGAGGAGCCACAGTTGGGGGCTGCAGGGGTCTCACAGCTGTGCAGACCGAGTGAGGCAGGGGTGTCTTGCAGCGGGTGTGGCACAGCACGGGAGGCAGGGAGGCTATCAAGGGCTGGGTGGGGAAGATAGTCTGGGCCCGAGGAGTGCAGAAGGAAGTCTGGAGACTGGAATGACTGAGGTCGTTTGGAGGCATCGAGCCACCTGGAGCCTGGATCTGAGGGAGAAGAGGCTGGGGGCAGAGAGCTGGGCTGTTACCTCCATGCAGGCCAGCGTTTTGGTCTGCTTTTTTCATTTTTTAACTGTATCCTAAGCAGCATCTGGCATTTGGAATGATAATTAACAATATTATAAACAACAAATAACGGTTGACTAAGGCAAAGTGAAAAGAGGGGTTGAAAATGGAGGGAAGGGGCGATGATGACCACATAACACCTCGGAGGGAGCAGAGAGGGGGCCCTAGCAGGAGATGGAGGAGGTGCCCAGCCTGCCTGACAGGACGGAAGAGGGCAGGACCCCAGGAACACCTGAGAAACAGGCTGTGGGCTGGGGAGTGGGGAAGGGAGAGCCAAGGAGGCCTGGTCTCAGCCTTGGTGACAGGAAACGGAGGGTGGCAGAGGGGGCAGCTAGAGGGGAGGCTGCACTTTTGCCATGGAGTTACGAGGTGTCTTAGTTCCTTTCCACATTGCTGAGACAAAACACCTGACACCCAAATTTAAAGGAGGAAAGGTTTATTTGGCTTCTTTCTGTCCCTTTACATTCCATTTAGGCTACAAGCCTATGGAACAGTGCCACCCCCCACCTAGTGTGGGGGCTTCCATTATTCATGCTCTTAATCCCAGCATCACACCCTTAATCCACGTTCACACACCCTGAATCCAGCCACCTCTGAAACATCCCACTTATGACTGCAAGAGGCTTTGGAGAGACACCTTGATACAAGCCATAACATGAGAGGACCAGGAAGAGAGGAGCTAGGGACAGGGGATCTAGGGTGGACACAGAAGCACCAGCCTCCTTCCCACTGTGGCACTTTTTTCTTACAGCTAAGAAGGGGTGCGGGGCCCATCAGTTCAGAGGACTGCTGAGTAGGTATGGCGGGGCAAGGCGCAGGGCAGGGAGTGCAGATCCTCGGCTGGCGACGGGGCAGGAAGACCGAAAGACCTGATAAATCCAAGAAAGGAGAAGTCATAAGGTTGGGGCCAGAATGGGAATAATTTCCTCTCACAGGTAGAGCTTTCTGGCCTTTGCCCAGGATTCCTCTCTGCCCCCTGTAATCTCTGTGTACTCAATTTTCTGCTCCTTCGACGCTTTACTTGGATGCCATTCGAACTTCTCAGTCTCCTTCTGCTGAATTCCTGTCCTCTTTAGGATTGTAATTACTTGCCTAGATAGCTTGTCTTTCTCATGAGAACGCAAGGCTGGACAGCATGGCAGGTTTCAACTCTGTGGTCTCTGGAGACTCTGTTGAAGTCAGGTGGGCACATATTTGTGAAATCCATGATCGATTCTCTTAGATCAATAGATAGATAAGTCAGTAGATAGATCAAACAAGTATTTATGAACTAGAATAATCAATTCTATTAGAATCAATTATATTTCTGATTGATGTTCCCTTAGGACTAAAAAAAAAATTCTATTTGTAGGTTTTCTTTCTATACAAAGGCAGCGTTGTATGAGAAAAAGCTGAGTTTTCAAGTCAAGGAAACTTGGGGTTTTCCTTACTGGTGAAAAGCATGGATGTCCTGGGGCTCAGAGATAGTATCTGAATAAGCATGGCATCTACAAGGACATATCGTAACCATTACAAAAAGATGCCCCTGGCTGAAGGACAGCCCAGTCTTCCCCAGGACAAAGGGGTTGGCAAGTGGATATCAGTCCCTGGCCAACCCCTGGTCAGACACCTTTGTGCAGGGAACAACTATAAATTGTGGCCTTGGTCGAATGCCTGACACGCATAGACATTAAAAAAAGTAGCAATTATACTTGTGGCATTATTAATATATTATTATTATTACTATTATTATTATGCATAGTACCCACACTGGCACTGCAGGTAGACAGATCTTTTGATTAATATTCCTCTGTAGTTGAAATTTTTCTATTTTAAAAATTCAAGTCATAGGAACACAGTAGCACAGTCTGTCTTGGGGAAGAAAAATGAAAGGGTGTAGCAAATGATGCTATTAGAATCGTACTTTCCTCATTACAGGAGTAATATGACCCTGCTTTGGGGCTCTGAGCTCCCACTGATGCTGAAATTTAAAAGGCAGAGCCTGGACTAGGGCCCCAGAGTAACAGTGGTGATTGTAGGAAGCCGTATAAATGGATTTGATCTCTTGTTAGCGGTCCATATTCTCTCAGTAGGACTAGCAAAGCCAACTTACTATCAATAAAAAAGAATAAACACTTTATAGGAGGCCATTTTCTCTGCCACCAAGTGTTTTATACACCTGTCAATAATTGTAAGTGTTAAATATGACATATTGATGGATATAGTGGGACAAAAGAATGCTTTTTTCTGATTAGGGTGAAAAGATTTTATAGTCTTTATTTTATGGATGGAAGTAATCTAACTCACAAACTCCAGCTATCTATAATCCTCTGTGGGAAGGCAATAAAAGAAAAAGAAAATTCTGAGCGAAGCCGTCTTGGCCAAGAGCCAGCCCCGTGGACGCTGTCCTTCTCGGGAACGGCTCTGCAGACCGCCCGAAGCATCGTTGAAGCGCGCCAGCCTTTGCCCCGCCCTCCAGGCTTTGCCTGTCCCTCTCAGGGAGATGAGGTCTGCCATCCAGGTGGTGCTCGGAGTGGAATGGAGAAAGCCAGAGACCCCTGGGCTTGATTGCTTGAGAGACTGCGAACACTTGTTCTGAAGAATGTCTCTGATTCCTCTGTCTCTCTGCCTTCCACGTGTGTCACGAGGTTCTGGCCATTTTTCCCCTATGGACATCTACATTTTTTCTTTTTTGCAGTGCTGAGATGGAAACTAGGATCTCCTGCATGCTTGGCAATTGCTCTACCACCGAGCCACACCCTCCAGCTCTGAATCTCTCTATTCTTCTCTATCACTTTGACCACCTCAGTCCTGGCCACTTCCCCCTTCCCTGTTAGTAATGGCAGAAAGAAATACCTTCAAGCAAAAGACTAGGACCCATTGTGTGTTCTGGACTGGTCTGCAGGCGCCACGTACAGTGGGGTCAGGCCATTCTCCCCTCTGTCACGAGCTCGCACCTGCCGCTCTCTCTTGCTTTCTCTCAATTCTTCTTCTTCTTCACCATTACAATTCCTGTTCACCTTGTGCCTTTAGTGTAATCCTCCCGTCTCAGGGAAATGTTCTTCATCTTGCCAGAACCTGGCCTGTAAAAAGATTTTGCTGACCACTTCTCTTTCCCTTCGTCACTAGAATTCCAAGAGGGAACATAGGCAGTTGGTGGTCCACTAGGCAAGTTGGAATGAGGGTTCCCAGAGATACTGCCTGAGACAGGATCCTGAATATGTGTGATTCTTCTAATTAATTGATGATCTGGCTAATAAGAAGTATAGGAACTAAAAGATATCTGTGAGTTAATGTGAGCGAAGCTTGCAACCTAACCCCCCCACACAGAGTGCTATTAATTCAACCTGTGCTTGGACTCAGATGAAGATCGGGGGGGCCCTAGACCTTGGTCCACCTCAGGGATGGAAGTAGAAGAGACAGAAGGTGGAGAGTTAGAGTCTTTGCCCTCTCTTGAGGGTCTGAATTTCTGAAAGGTGGTATGAAAGTCAGGGTTAAGGATCGTGTGTGGAAACCAGGGGAATCAGAATAGATAGTATAAATAGTGGTTTAATGTTGGACATTGTGATAAGTCTGTGTGTCAACTTGGCTAGGCCATAGAACCCAGATTTTGGTCAAATCCCATTCCAGATGATTCCGTGAAGGTATTTTTGGAAGGACAGGATTAGCATTTCAATCAATAGACTTTGAGTAGATCAGATCACCCTCCATGATGCGATGTCCCTCGCAGAATCTGTTGAAGGCCAGCAGAAAAACACTGACTCCCTTGAAAAGAGGCAATTCTGGCAGCAGACAGCCTTCAGACTGGCACTGCAGCATCCTTTCCTTCCTGGCCTTTAGCCTCTGGTCTTCTCTGCAGATTTTGGATTTGTCTGCCTCCATAATCATGTTCCTTAAAATTAATCTCTCTAGATAGATACGTACATAGTTGGTTCTGTTTCTTGGCGAAGGCTGACTACAACAGGTATTATGGCAGAGCCTTAATTTTACAAACCGTGCTTTATTACATTTATTTTATGGGGAGATTAATAATTGGTCCCTAGATTAACTGACAAAAAAAACTTACCTTAAAAAGATGTGAAGCTTCTCAAACCAAGGGATAAGAGATCTCTGTTAAGAGTCTTATCATTAATGTCTTTCTATTCAAGTGAAACAAAATTAGAAATAATTTCTTTCAATTTGTATTCTAGGTAACCCTTCAAGCCCCAAGATGTCATCATACATGTTATTAACTAAGCAGTTACTATGTCCCAGGGACTATTCTAAGTACTTTCCATATATTCTCTCAGTCTTTATCTTATCCCTCAGGGATACGGACTGTTGTTACCTTCTTTTTACAGATGAGGAAACTAAAGAAAGAAAAGGTTAAGTACGTTTCCAAGGTGACCCAACTGGTCAGTGGCAGAGCTGGGATTTGAACTCTGGCCCTCTCACCCTAGAGTCCAAACTTGCCTTGATGCTAGATAGCTTTCATATTAGGTAAGAAGACTGTGGTTGGGAGGGAGGAGTGAGGAAGAGGGGACACTAGATGAGGAAGTGACAGAGAAATTCAAATATGGTTTCTTACCAATATACATAAAAATTGAGAACTTTAAGAATAGTGACACTAAACTGACACTTCTTGAAAGTCAGACACTATGTCAAGCAACTTACACGTATTTTGCTCATCTGATTCTCATGAGAATCCTGTAAGATGGGTACTGTTATGTCCCCCACTTGACGGAGGAGGAAAGTAAGTTCCCGTGGGGCCAAGCCGATCCTCTACGGGCACAGACGGAGAGGGGACGCTGCTCCGCAGTGAGATCAAGCTCCTGACGCTGCCTAAGAGGTGAGAGGCTTCACTTAATATATTATCAAAGTCTGGCCACTTTGTCCATTTTTCTAACCTGACACCGTGTTTAGAAGGGGCAGAACTGGTCCTTTCTGTGGAGCTAACTGGGAACTTGGGAAGAACAAGATGAGGAGCCGCTCCTGAGGCCAGCACCCCCACTCCCTCCACGGATGTTTCCATCTTCAGAAGCCTCAGCCAGAACGTGTGCAGAGAGGAACATGCATCAGCCAGGCAGCCTCCACTGTGCACGCTAGAGCAGAAGGAGACTCAGACCCAGTCACCAGGAAGGACACTCAGGCCTCGCGTGCCTTCATGATGTCAGGAAGGCCAGAAAAAACCTGTGACCCCCGATCCCAGGCCTGTCGAGGGCCTGGTTTGAAAGATCGCAGCTTCTTACTCTTCCTGGTACCACCATTTCCCCAAGGAAACGAAGGAAAGCAGCAGGAACTAGGGCTGAAGGTGGCTACATCACCTGTAGGCAGCCTCAGTGCCCCTCCCAGCTCAGCCCTGAGGCCCTTTCCACACGCAGAGTGCACATCCTGCCTCCCTCTGTGGTGGGCCTGCCCAGGTCGAGGCTGCCCCCGAAGTGCGTGTGTCACTTTCCACCCTGCTCCCCAATGGAGTTCAGAAGACCACTGTCCTCAGCTGCACCATGGAAGGAACCATGTGATAGACTGGTGACAGGAAGTTGATTGCATGGCCTAGGTGGCATTCTACCAGACTTTTCTGGTTTCCTTTTGTAATCATTAACCCGTTCAGGGAGACAGCAAACAAACGTGAAGCTAAAACACAGTCATAGTCGGATGATGTTGACCACACGTTAGAAACTCAAGCCCATGGCTGCTTTTGGCAAGAAGGAGTTTGAAAATGAAAGTCTTTTTTCTCTTCAAAAGTAAAAAAAGTACTTTCTGAAGAAATAAGACTCCCTCACACACACTTAAATGTGGAGGGGAGAAAATGCAGAGGGGTGATGAGCAAGGGCAGGTGAAAATGTAGGAACCGACTGGAAATTCCGCTGGTCTCTGGTGCATGTTGCTGCACTTCGAACTTGCACAGAAGCCGAGAGAGAGAGAGAGAGAGAGAGAGAGAGAGAGAGAGAGAGAGAGAGAGAGAGAGAGAGAGAGAGATAGTGAGTGAGTGTGTGTGTGTACCCTGCCTGCGGTCTCCTCCATGGGATGATGAGATGGGTGTGTTCCGAGGCTGCTCCCCACCAGGTCATTTCAATAACAGCGGGAGCCCACCGTTCCAGCTGAATGGCAGCTTTCAGGCTGGAGAGCTTCCGCTGTCTCTCCGCTTCCATACTGATTAGAAGTGCTTGAGATACATCATCACAGAGTCGGTGCGGTATTTATGGGGGAAATTGTCACTGTCTCTCGCCCACAGAAGGTGACATAATGGGATTTCTTCCCTTTGTCCGGGTGACAGGATGGCGAGCACCGTCTGGGGTCTCGTTCTGCATGCTCTGCCATTCAGGCAGCCTGGCTCCACCGGCAGCCCGGAGCGATGGGAAGGTGTGTCCTGTCTCCCTCTGGGTGTGGGGCTCTGAGCACAGCCAGGGAAGGACTAGGGGGCCAAACCCGAGAGAAGGGCACTTAGAAGAGGTGTTGAGAGTATGGAGTGGGGAGGGGCCACCCGTGCGGGCAGGTGAGGGAAGCAGCTATAGCCGAGTTCCTGGGAGGTCCTGAGACTTGGGTCCAAAGACTTAACGGATTGTTATTCAAGATGCCTTCCATCAGCGTAGGTGTCTAGGTACAGACTCAAAACATCTTTGCCTTGAGGCCTCTTCCGGACTCCCAAACCCCACATCGCTGACACGATTTATCTGTGTGTAAATATCATGTCTAGTTCCAGAAAGGTTTTGAGAAGTCTTGCTGTGATGTATTATTAGCAGAATCGAGCTGCATATTTAAGTAGAAGCAAATTAAACAATATGCAACTACAGTGCTACAGTGATGGCAGGGTGTGTAGGTGGAGATTTTCTTTGTCCTTTTCCCCATAATCCGACCTTGCCTACCAGTGCCCCCAGGGAAAGGATGGCATAACAGGGAAACAAACAGAGGTAAAATAAGTTAATTGCAAGTGATTAGGTCCCGATTATTTAAGGAAGGCTTAAGGATGACTTTGGGAGTGCCATCCTCTCCCCATCAGATCATTCTGATCACAAGGGAGCTCCTGGTTGGTCTTCCCGCTGAGTCTTGGCCTTTCCAGTTCCCTGTCTAACTTACCTGCAGGGTGAGATTTCGAGCCCACAGATGGGGACAGATAATGCCTCAAGTGCACATCGCCTACTGTCCAAACCCCAGACTCCTTATGGTATAATAGTAACGCTAGCAGCATAATAATTTTAGCATCATTATCTGGCATTTATTGAATATGTACTTATGTACCAGATACTGTTTTAACTGAATATATTGTTTACGCAAACCCTCACACAATCCTACAAAGTAGTTACTATTAGGGATTCCCATTTAACATATGAGGAAACTGAGTCTCCGGAGGGTAAGCGACTTGCCCAAGGTTACCCAGCTAGTTTTTGCTGAATGAAGCCCTGATCAGTCTAATTCCAGAGCCTACACTTACCTCACTGAGTCACATTTTGCCACCTGGAGTTAGGGGTCTCCTGCATGAGCGCAGAGCAATATTGCTAAGAGCAAATATTTATTGGGTTTTAAATATGTACTGTTTTAAGTGCTTCATGCTGATTTATGCAATCAAACCTTACAGTGGCCTTCTGTACGAAGTAAATACCGTTATTATTCATTTCTCCTACCCCGCCCTCCACCCCGATATTAGGGGTTGAACTCAGGGCCTTTGCACTGAGTTACATCGCATTCTTAGCCCTTTGTATTTTGAGATGGGTTCTCTCTAAGTTGCTAAATTGGCCAGCCTGGGCTCACACTTTGAATCGTCCTGCCTCAGCCTCCTGGAGCACTGATATTACAAGTGTACAGCACCACAGTTAGCTGCTAATCATCTTTCCATTTGACAGATGGAGAAATGGAGGCACACAACTTTTCTGCAGCTGATAAGTGGCAGACCAGATTTCAAATCCAGGCAGTCTGGATCCAGAGTCTGCCCTCCTCATCCCCGACCATGTCGCTTCTCATAGCCGGCTTCAGGTGCCCAGAGCCAGGTGCCTACACGTGTGGCTGTCACCCAAGGATGTGCGTGTTAAAATTAGGATGTGCGTGATAAAATTAGGAGAGTGGTATTTGAAAACTTCAAGTTGGCGGGGACACCCAGCTGTCATCTGCTTCTGTACCTCTCAGCCTGGAGAACAAAGCAGGCTCTGTGGTGTCACACATCCCTTCCCCCGGGGATGGGGCTTCTTCATCTCCCTTTCGGATGCCCACCCCTGTGTTTTATCACCTCGAGCTGCCTCCGGCCAGACGCCTTTAAGTTTCTCAGCTGGAAAAATGACTATGAATAAAACAAATGAAGCTCTCAATGATGGAAGCTCCTGATGGTGCCTGCAATGGAGTATTTCCCAGCATCTGTCTCCTGCCACATTGAGATCAGCCTTTTATTGCCCAAAGATGTTTTTCCTATTTTGTCACTGGCCACTAACCGGCCACACAGGTACTGGGAGTCCAGCACGGCCTCATTATTCAAAGCAGTGGATGCCCCAGACTGCAATCCATTATCATTCAAATGAGCCAGCCACAATGGAAGAAAAATATGCAGGCTGATTTCTCTCCAACGTCCTGTTCTCAGCACTCCCTAATTACAGCAGGCAGTTGATGGGGATAGTTGAACATGGAGGCTGACGGGCAGCCGTGGTGTTCTCATCTAAGCAAAACAAAAACAATGCATAAACTTGCTAACACAGTCTAGGTAAGCAGAATCTTATTCACAGCTCTGTGGTGTAACAGTGCTCTGAATTTAGCTGTCAGTGGTGTATTACAGCATCTCCCTCCCAGTTCTATATTTTTGGTTCTCTCTCTCTCTTTGTCTTTCTAAAATTGGATTCATTGGTGGCTTATCCCTGCTCCTTGTTTTCCTTGTCCTTCATAGTGGATCAGGATGGTATTTTCTTATTTAATGCCAGTATTTTTCCAGTGATGGATGAACTCTCATACTGAATTCACTGTGTGTTATTCTTTTATCCAATCATTCACCGAACATTTACTAAACACCTACTAAGTGCTCTCACACTGTGCTGGATGCTGGGAATACAAAACAGGCACCATCCTTGCCCCACTATAAGGGTAAAGGTTAGCGAAAGAGTTAGATATTTAATAAGCACTCAACTAAATGTGCATTTGTGGATTGCGATATATTCATTTTAAAAAGGCAAGAGGAAGCTGGTCTTCCTGCATGGCATCCCAGCGTGTTTAGGGGATGATCAATGCTCAACACTAGCACACGACATGCGAGTTGCCTTGTAGTCTCCTCCAAATGACATTTTCTTAAGAGATTATTTTCATTCCCTAAAAAAAGAAAATCAATTTCTTTTTCCTCAGAACCGGGGAATGAACCCAGGGGCACTTTACTACTGGGCTACATCCCCAATCCTTTTATATTTTATTTTGAGATAGAGTTAGCAAGGCTGGCTTCGAACTACAATCCTGCCTCACCCTCCTGACTGGTTGGGATTATAGGCATGTGCCACCACACCTGGCTAAGTGGTCTGATTTTCTGAAGGATTACAGGCATGTGCCACCACACCTGGCTAAGTGGTCTGATTTTCTGAAGGATAACAAAGTTTATTGCCCAGCATGATAAGGAGGAAGAGAGCCTTCCTGGACTCACTTGGCAGTTTTAGTTTTCCCTATGATCCAGTCCCAGTCCCAGTCATCCTTCTATCCTCAGCACCTGCCACACAGTTTACCATTGGTGAGCTCAGAGAATGTGACAGTCAGCTTTCCATCACTGTTACCAAATACCCAAGACAATGAAACTGAAAAAGAAGAAAGGTTTCTTTTAGCTCACAATTTCAGTCCCTCATCAGTTGAGTCATTACTTTTGGCCTGTGGTGAGACAGCATATCCCATGGCAGAAGAAGTTGTTTACCTGGTGGTGGCTGGGAAGCAAAGAGAGAGACAAGAAGGAGGCTGGGTCCCAACACCTTCTTCAAAGGTATGCCTCCAAGGACCTAACTTTCTTCACTAGGCCTCACCTCCTGAAAACTCCAGGACTGGAGCCCTGGGCAGGTCCAGGGAAAGTAAGAAAAGAGTGGCCTCTTAGGCAAGTGAAGAATGAGAGTTGTAAAGCCCTAGTGGTGTAGGGAAGAAGGAGCTGCAGATCTGGAGGTGGTAGAGTGGTGGTGTTGCTCAAAGAATCGAATGTTCGGTGGTAAGACAATGGCATGTTGGTGCAGATGAGGCTGAAGAAGTAGGCAGGTTTGGGAGTGGCTGTCCAGGCCCTGCTGAGCACTGGAGACAGAGAGTCCTGGAGAGGTTTAATGGTGAAGGGACAGGACAGATCCGATCTGCAAGTAAGGCCTGGCTGAGGGCATATCTTGAGGAGATCCCCAAATGTACCAGGATGGTCCAGTGGGCGTGTTGGAGAGGGGAAGCCTGCCAGTCTAAGGGCCTTCTCATGGGTATGAGGCTTGAGGCATTAGGAAGAGACATCTGTAGCGGTGAGGATGTGAGCCGTGGCCCTCCTTGCTGTGTTTGCTGGGGCAGCACCTACAAAGCTGCAGTGTGGCTGCTTTCCTTTCAGAATCTTCACGGTGTCCCACAGCACCAATGTGCCGAAGGTCATATGACTAGTGTTTCCTTGACAGATACCAGGCTGGTTCCAGACTGGTACTGTTCTAAGCCACGGGGCTGTGCCTCCTACAAGCCTCTAATAGTGAGATGCTGGCCACAGTCTCCCAGGCAGTGAGCCACGAAGCCGATACACGATCTGGTCTAAGAACAAAGTCCACGGCCTCTTCGCAGCTAGGAGCTCTTGATTTCTAGTTAAACCCCTGACTCTGCGGCAGCCAGCTCACTCTGACCCTGAGTCCTACATGGGGACCACCAGCCTCTTCTCCGAGATCTGCTACAGGTCTGCACTTGAAGCATCCAGAGCGGTCCATCAACTACGCTGCCCCTCTGTGTAGCTCCTCCAGGGTGTCGGGGAGAAGCGGGCAGGGGAGACTGCAGTGCAGGGTGTCCACTTCCTCTCCCTTCTCCCATGGTGTACTTCATGCTGAATAATAGAATCTCAGATGCCCAAGTCGCCTTATCTAGGCGATCTGGAAGGAGGCACGAGGTTGCACTGTGGGCTGGCACATTCTCTGCTCCCTTCCCTCATGTCAGGGAGGCAGTGGTTCGCGCCAGAGCCAAATTCTCATCTGTGATCAGCGGCAGTCATATTCAAGGCCATGTGTAGCCCGCAACCAGGTTCTTTGGACCAGAAAATGCTTTGTTATCAGTGGAACTGTCACTGAACCGTGTCCAAGGAGATCCCCCAAAGAGGAGGTGGGGACCTAGACTCTCCCCACCCAGAGGGTAGGTTGGAGGTTTGCTGACTTCTGTCATAGGAAAAGAATTTTCAGAATGAGTCAGTGAGAGGCATAAAGCAGTTTATGAGGCGGAATTTTAAAAGTGCACACTCAGAACAAATAGAGTGCAGGCTCTCAAGAGAGAGACACGTTATGTGTCTTCCTACTGTCTGTCTGGTTGCGCATCTGCTGGGCTATGTTAGAATGTAAACCATTTACATGTGTTTAAAGCTGAGATATGATGCCCACTTAGTAGGTTTCCTTGAAGAGGAAGTTCACTGGAAGGAAGCACAATTTACAGTTGAAAAACACAGGCCTAGAGCCCAATTTACAGGCTTATTGTGTCTTAAAGACCCTTAGAAAAAATGTTTTTGGAGTGGGTTTTCTGGAAGGAAGCTTGTATCCTAAGTTACTTTTGCATCCTGAAGCTGAAGTTTTTCTTAAAAGTACAAGTTTAAAACTATGATTTTTCTTATCTCCTTTTACTTGTCTTTATTTTTTTCTTTTCGACCTCAGAACAAACCCAGGAAAGGTCCCTTTTCTTCCCTTCAGACTGAGCAGCTGCTGGCTGGGGCTGTCCACTCCACACTGACCCCGTCGGGATCCACAGTCCATTAGCCGTACACTGGAACTGCCCATGGATGTTTCCAGACGTCCCAGTGCCCAGGCCCCACCCAGAGATTCCTATGGAAGTGGTCTATGGGGGAGCCCAGAGCAAAATTTCCCGAAGTGATGCCAGTCTGCTGCTGGCTTCAGGAGCCATGGTGCTGGGCTCATGCCCCTCCTCTTGGGTGAGGTGGATGCACTTCCGGGGCTCTGGGACTAGCCCAGCCTAGCAGTGGCATGGGCCTGACCATTGCCCCAGAGTCCCCTTCTGCGGCCCATTGACAGAGTAGGGTCAACTCTGGGACCGACTGCTCCTAGATCCTGTTCTTGGGGGATACTTGGCTACTGCAGACCTGGATGCCCCTCAGCTTGCTTCATGCCTACACCCCTGCTGATACAGCTCATGTGCAGCTTGGCCTCTGTGCCCACGGGCATATGACCTCTTTTCCTGTTTCTTAAGTTAGGTAGTATGTTGTCGACACTTCCAGAAGTTCCTGTTGGCCACTGAGCAGCCTTATATGTCAGCCCTGGCACTCACAATGTATGATTTGAAAAAAAAGAAAGATTGGGTGAAAAGGAGGCTTAATTTCTGGAGACCTCTGGGAAGCAGCGCAGACACCCTCACCTTGACTTTGTATCACAGCCGAGGAAAGAAACGACCCTGGCTGTGAGTGAGAGGCCCAGGACTCGGCCCTCCTGCCGCGAGCACCTCTCTCATCCATCTAGACCTCCACTGGCTCACCTTACACCTAAGAGGTCCGCCCACCCTGGGTGTCCTGTGCACCTTAGAAGGGCGATTGAGTCAGACTGCCCTCCCTGTGGAGGAGCCTTAGTCACACACAGCACTAGAAATGGGGAACTTGGGGGAGACTGAGTCAGAAATACTGACATCCACCAGAAACACTCGACTTGACCTTTCCACCACGCCCAGCATGCCAAGCGGGGGCTGAGAGAGGAGGCCTGTGAACGCACGTGTCCCCTGCGCTGGAATGAGGAGTTTTCCCAGGGGGCGAGTGCCCCAAAGCCCCAGCTGTCCAGGGGATATACCGTTCCGAGAGGGGCCCCGTGTTCCCCATTTGGAGTCAGTCTCTGTGCCTGGCAGCTGTGGGGCCCGCTGATGAAGAGGCTGAGGGAGGTCCCGAGGGGAAAGGGAAGCCCCCAACTGCCCCGACAGTTGGGCTCCAGAAGCCCTTGAATGGGTTCTTGTACCGGACCGGCTGGCTTTGTGCCTCGTCGGCTCTGATGGGCAGCTGAAACCAGGAATACCACACCTGTAGACTCAGCTGGCTCCCGGCTTCTCTGGGGCTGTTCCTGGGCTTACCGGGGTGGGGGAAAGAGCCCCGGCAGATGGGCGCCGAGTCTGGCGGTGGGTCCATTCTGGCCCAAATGTTCCAGTTTCCCTGGTTTGGATTCTTACAGCAGTTAAGCCGGAATTAATAGAAAACCCCTCTGAGATGGGCTCAGATAAAGGATAATTATCTCAGGCAACTTAAAGATCCAGGTTGGATAGGTGCCAGGCCAGGTTGTTTCTTGGATTAATAATATCATCAAGGACCGGTATTCTCTGTGCTCCCTCCCATCTGCCATCTTCGACATTAACTTCAGCTCCTGGTTGGGAGCAAGGTGGTTGCGGCTATTCCAGGCATCATATGTGGGTGTGATGATATCCAAAGGAAGAAGAGAGACTGGCCTGTGGCTATCTCTTAAGAGGCAGGAAGTCTCCTCTCGTGTCTCATAGGCTCTGATCCCTTTGGAATTTTTGTTAGATTGATCTAGATTCATCTTCCCTGGGGGAATGGATTTGGGGGAGTCAACCCAACAGAGACCATGATTTCTGGTGTTATCTCTTCCTTGGTTCACAGTATGATCTCTCTGATTTCATGCTTGGTCATTCTTCTCTTTAGCTATTCACTAATTTTCTTCCTTTTCACCTTCCAGCTCCACTGCGAGACCCATTTGAATTAACTGTAGGTGGTACTGGGCATCTAGATTTTGTTGAGGAATGATAAGAATCACATCCGGTCTTCCCCTCTCTTAGATCAACCCATCTGCCTTCAGGACTCTGCATTCCTCTTCCTTTGTGGTAAACATCCAATGATCTTGTGCTCCCGAGTGGGGCAGGACCAGGCTGGAGCTGAACCTCGGGGCTGGGTGAAGGTCAAAGTCATAATTTCTTCTTGTCTTTCTTTTCTGATTGCACAGATATGGTATGTTTCTTTCTAGGTCCCACCACCACGTACCAGTGGAAGCTGTTATCACTGGTCAACTGCCCGCTTCCCCTAACTCCTTGCTCTGGGAGTCAGCTGGTGTCAAAGGAAAGATATATACTCTGCCCTTGTGAAGTTTTTCTCTGTTGAGAATCCACCAAGGCTCGCAATGTGGGGGCCATGGCATATTGCTCCTTCTATTCGGAGAAGAAGCCAGGATTTGGGACGACAAGACTGCATCATGTGAGTGGAAACCCACTACCCTCCACCTCTACCATCAATGGTCAAAGGCTGAGAGAGCAGGGTCCTGTTACTTTTCTCTCTTCTGCTCCGTTCTACCTTCCTTGTATCCAGGGTTACTCTGATAGTGGTGTGCTGCACAGTAGAGACATGGCATGCAGGATCGTCACCCCACCAGAGCCTGCTACAAGAGCAGGCAGGTGATATTTGCTAATCCACTGCCCAGGGCATTCACTCTAAGAGCCAGGATAGAGGGAATTGGTTGAGGCTGAGGCTGGAGCCAGGGCAGAATGCACAATCCATTCGTTACCCCATAGTGTCAGTACCCAGGATAGCCTTGTCTGTTTTATTTTTTAAAATAAAAACTTTGCATAGATAAGAAAACACTTAGTTCACACACACATCTGCTGTGAGATAGACTGGGAAGGTATTTTCATGCTTGTTTGGCAGCCAAGAAAAGTGAGGTTCAGAAAAACTAAGTCCCTAACTGTGCAGCAAGCTAATCACTGACTCTTTTCAGCTGCCCTTCACCACACCAGCTTAGCTAACCTGACCACTCGGGTCAAGCTGGTCATTAGTGATGAATTTGAACTCGTGGGTGCCCAGCAGTTCCTGTTGACTGTATAGAACAGTTCTGAGGAGGTGTCCTAGTGGACCGTGACCCAAGTGTGACTTGAGTCTCTAATCAGACTAATGGCACTGGGCTAGGACCTCAAGCAGAATTGTGGACAATATGCAGGAGAGACCCACAGCAACCTTGTGGTTGGAGGAATTGCATTCTTCTGTGTATGCATGTGTGTGATTTTGTGTGTGTGTGTGTGCATGCACACAAGCAGACGTGGGCTCCAGTGTGCACCCAGCTATACACTACGCCTGTTTGCATACGTCATGCCTGGCATTGTTGGTCTCCCAGAGTCCCAGGCAACACTTCCTATCTTCTGCAAAGCTTTGCGGGGTGGCTTCTGTTGTTCTCTTAAAAGATGAAATTGCCTTCTTAATCCTTCTTTCACTTGGGTTTTCCTCCCTTCCACTTGACAGAACTGTGAAAACATCCGTTCACGGCCTCTGAGGAAGACTGTAGCATTCTGTGCTCTCTCGGCTAGCTTTTCCAAATCTAAAGCCAAAGCGGGCTCAGCTACTGATTAGCAGAAATCAAAAGCAAAGGCTGGGCTTTTGATGGGAAAACTGCTACATTAGAGAGGGCTAGTTGTTTTACAATTGCAGGGTAAGGTCCATAATATTACCCCCCACTGAAGGGCCATTAGATTGCAAATTATTGGTCACTTTGCTGGACGGCTCAGCATCCTGTAATCATGATCATAATATTTCCCTGTAATGGTCAATCCCAGGCACCTACCAGGAGTCTTGTTGCTGAGGCACCAATTGTGGGCTGCATACAATCGTGATTATCACAGCAGGAAGGCAGGAAAGCTACCCCCAAGTTCTGGGTGTGTGGCATTCTGTCCTCACTTCCCATTAGGAAGCAGAAGCAATGATCGGAATGACTTCAGCGCTCCCTTTCCCCAGCGTGTGCACCACCCATGAGGGCTCTAACTTTGTGTGCATGTCTGGATCTATGTGATTCGCGGATGGGGTGTCTTGGGCTGGCTGGGATGTAAACCTGCTGAGAAGTAGGAAAGAAGCATGCGGTTTCTCCTCACCCTTCTGCTATGGTAAATTGTGCACGTGTGTGTGTGTGTGTGTGTGTGTGTGTGTGTGTGTGTGTACCTGTGTGTGGATGTCTCTGGTGATGGGGAGGTGCCTGTGAAACACAGAATATTTCTAAGTATTGATACTTTTTTTTTTGATACTTTTCTTTTAACATGAGTGGTAGCTTCATAGCGTTCATATGTGTTATATGTATGATTTTGTGGCTCAAAAATGAACAAAGAAGAAAGAAGGCAAAGCTGATGGAGCAGTGAGCCCTTAGCCAGCACTCACCTGTCTCAGGGTCCTGCAGGAAAGAGCTGGCATGTTCAAGCAGGGAAGCTGAAGAGAGTTAGGGGCTATGGACAAGGCATGGGCAGGATCAAGGGAAGACAAGAGGGGCTGGGGCCAGGAAGAGGCTCACTCATTTCTAGGCTCCAAGGGGTCCGGAGGGGGAACTGAAGCTGAAGGAAGATTTTCTGATGGGAACTGTACTTTCAGAAAAGGGACCAGTGTGGAGTTGGGAGTGGGGCCAGGGAAATTGCCTAATTTCACTTCCCTTTGGACCTCCCTTCTCTTGTTACTGTCTCCTGTTGGACACACCCAACCAGCAGCCAGAAGGCTTGGGAACTCTAAGTACTGTTTCCAAAAGATGGAGCCCAGCATGCATTTGTTAATGGCAGTTCTGGCCATTAACTGGTCAGTACTCTTAGGACCTGAGTGCTTGGCATTCCGAGGTCCTGCTCCATTCTCATCCTCTGCAGCCAGATCTGCAGAAGACTGGAGACCTGCCTTGTCCTCTGTGGTTGCTTTCCTTGCCCGTGGGGAAGGTGATTCCTCAGCTTCCTCCCAGTTTTGGCTACTGCTCTCGGCACTTTGGTGGCTGTGGCTGTGGGGCGTCGGGAAATGGTCTGAGATGACTTGCTGGCAGTGACTACCTTGCACACAGACCTGTGACTTGTGTGGGGATGTGGTGCTCTTCCCTCTTCCCTCTCCTTCCTGGGAAATCCATATGGAATGTGAGACCCATCACTTACCCTCCCTTCCTGAGCAAGGAATAAAGTTACTTTTAATTCCTCCGCAAAAATGCCACTCCCTGCCCTGACCTATTTGTCAAACTCCTTTTAGCAAGGCTGAGCCAGCGGCAGGAAAAGACTCAGATAGCCCCTGAAGGAAAAAAAGGCAGCGTAGACTGCAAGGACTCAGAGCGTGCGGGTGCTGTGCTGGGTGTGTTCCTGACCCCAGGAGGACCCTCAGTGTGACTCTTTGGTCTGTGAGGAACGGAAGGAGGTGAGCAGTGGGCAAGCAAGTGAACCTTCATCTGCGTTTGCAGTTGCTCCCCATCACCGGCATTCCCGGTCCATGATGCCGAAAAGATTGGGGACTGCTCTTCTAAAAGGCTTCACCATAGCGTTTTATTCAATCCTCCTGACAAGCCTGAGAGAAAGGGACTAAAGCGACTTCCACTCCTCGGATGAGGAAAGCGAGGCACTGAGGGTGAAATAACTGGCCTGGTGCCGCCCAGAGGGTGCGTCATGGAGCTGGGGTTCAAACCTGGGCAGTGTGGCTCAAGTGATGCTGCACCCCCTTTCCTTCCTTGGCTAACTTGTCCTTCATAAACGCCCAGAGCAGGATGCCCCTGAATATGCCCGGAGTGTAGAGCTGGAAAGAGCTTGGGCTCACGCCATCCAGCCTTTGCAGTCTGACAGAGGAGGCAGCCCAAGCTGCAGCGTCTCAGGGAGCAGGTCCCAGGACCCCGATCAGTGAGAGTGCTGCGCCTGGTAGTTCTGCTACCCTGGGCAGCTCCACGGCGGCTGGCTCTGCCTAGCCATATCCTGGCAGCTTTCCTAGCTTTGTTTACCAAGCATATTTCTTTGAAGCTAAGTTCCTTTTATCCAAGAAGCAATGTGACCTCCAATCTTGTTTTTATAAAACATCTCTGACGTTAGCTGCATGAAGCAAAACCCTGAAGGTATTTGTGCTGCCCTGGTGCACCCTGAATCTCGTATGGCCTCTGTTTCTACTGTGAATGACACTCAAGCCTCAGGTCACGGGGAGGCCCAGGGGCCAGGTGAGCTGGGGAGAGCAGGGGCGCAGATGAAAGGAAATCTTCCATCAGTTTCCAGAGTCCAGGGGCACCTGAAGCGTTGTTCTCCACAGAGATCCTCAGCCCACCCGGGCAAGCAGCTGTCACAAAGAACAGAGTGTCCCAAGCCACGTGACCCCAGGGGAGGCTGCCCAGGCCTCTGAGGGGGCTGCCAGCTTCTGAGCTATTGATTCCATGACTCTGGGATCCAGAGCTGCAGAGAAAGGGCAGCATTCTTCCTGCAGACGCTTCATCCAAACAGCCCCGTGGCTTTCTTTCCTCCAGGATCAGCAGGCTGCTGTGGGGAGGGACAGCTGAGGTTGTTGTCCTGACCTGGCCCTGAGGCTCCGCTGCCAGATGCAGAGCTGGCTCCCTGGGCTCATCCGTCCTTATCACGGGTGCACGGTGCCATTGCCTTGTGGGAGCTCTGTGCCTTCCCACCTCCGGGCAGCTGAAGCCTGGGACAGTGGGTCACTCACGGCTTGTCTGACCCAGAAAGTACAGGGCCAGTGGGGAGGACTCCCACCTCTCCCACATGCCAGGCATTGACTGCCTTTCCCAAAATGTCAGAATGAAGACAAGACATTTTGTGCCTGAAGAACTCTGGTGCTAACTTGGAAAACACTCATTTGTTCTGGTTTTCCAGGTAGTGCACTTTCAAAGGGGTAAAGATGTCATTTTTCTTATCTATCCTTGTGGCTTAAGTAGTAAAGGGGACATGGCTTAGCCTCAGGGTGAGATCTTCTTATCTTTTCTCTCATGGAAGCTCTTGTTTAATCCCAGATTGTGACAGTTTTGAAAGGCCGCACACAGCCTGGACAAGCACTTAGTCTCCTGGTATGGGGCAAATGTCTTCTCTTGTTGCAGGCAGCTGGTGGGAGAGCTCAAGCCTGGGTTTGGTTGGGAAGTACAGAGAGAAGGGTTACTATGGTCTGCTCTGGTTCAAGGTATTCCAGCCTGCTTGGTGTTTGGCCGGAGGATCCAAGAGTTTCTAAATCCTGTCTCAGGCTGATAACCCTTCACCTAAACAACTTCAAATATCATCTGTAAGGGTTGGGGCCAAGCAGGAGACTGGTGGCACCCCAAAGTGAATAATTGGAGGAGATTTTAATAACAGAATGACTTACAAAAATGTAGGGAAGTTTTTAGGGAGGCCAGTGAGTACCCTGGAGCAGCAACAGCAAGGAACCATTACCTCTTCTAGGCCTGAAGGCTAAGGGTGGGAAGCAGACCCTGGACTCCAGTGAGACATTCCACTAACACAGCCAGTGGCTATGGCCTATGGAAGAGGGAAGTGACCATCAACTACCATCTGGGCAGCAGGGGTCCAGAATAGTCAATCTCATTTTCTTCCCCCACCTGCTTTGGTCAGTTCCTCCCATTGACCAAACTCAAACAAAGCTAGAAAAAGCAGGAGTGTGTTATGACCCCTATTGATGCAGCTCCAGGGCCAGCCTCCTGGGGCCAAGAGCAAGGCAGAGAAAAGAAAGCAGAGCGTGGAGTTGGAGGGGTAAATGAGGAAGAGGAATGTATTTAGCCTTGTGTTTTAATGTCACCTTAATCCCATTGTCTCTCTGACTCCTGGCAAATATATACACCCTAAATGGCCTGCAAGATTGTTTGGGGGCTGCTAGGTTGCCTCCCATAGTTTTGATATCTTATTGTCATTTATTTTGTCTGGTAATAATATTTTTAGACAAATTACTTCCATTTTACCACTTTATTAAGCACAGAAAAACACTGTTACGTCTTTCAGAAATGTTGGAGCCTTGAATTAGATGCTTTTCAACTTGGAACAATTTGGCCTCTTCCACAAGGAACATGAGGCAGCATCAGAGACATTGTAGATTGTCACAACAGGAGGAGGGCTACTACTGGCCCTGAGGGCAGGGTGGCCAGGCCAAGATGCTGCTGAACATCCCACAATGGACAGCACAGCCCCCAGTCGCAAAGAATTTGTTGCAAAATGCCAACAGTGCTGAAGCTGTGAACTGCTGCTCTAAGTGAAGAAAAATTTTGGCTCTGTTAAGGGAAATCAGAGAGCAGGTGAAAGAGGGACTTTTGTGTTAGTTGTTCGTTTTGTTTTATTTGGGCAGGACCACATCCTGTGTGAGCTGTACTGCAGTACTGAACTTCTGAGAAGCAGAATTGGGAACTCTTTGGGGGACATCTCAGACCACGTAACTGACACTCTTAGTTTCCCTGCCCTTTGTGGCTGCTGGAAGCAGCAGACTGTAAAGGGCTGTTTCAAGATGGTTTTGCCAGACCCAAAGGGCCTGGCAGAATTTTGCCTTTCCTGGGCTTTAGTGTTCTCTGCTTTCGGCTCAGAGTTCTTGAATGTTAAGAAGTGGAAACTTATAAAAAATCCTGAAATAGATCTCAAAGGAAATGTCCTGTCTCAGAAAGAACAAGGGTAGCTGGTTCCCTTTGTTATCTTGCTGATTAACCCGAATCTCTGCTTCTTTCTCCTGTTCCTTCCTATATGCCATTTCCAAGTCATTTCCCTGGCTGTTAGTGCAATGTCAGAGCAGAGGGCAACCAGGTCAAAAACTGCAGAGTAGCTTCTTTTGGGAAGTTAACAGTCCTGATAAAAAGGTGAAGAATGGGCCACAGTGATCTTCACAGAGCAAAATTAACAACTACTGTGATTTCCCTGTTTTCACCACCAAGTCTTCCCATGGCTGCAGTAGGTATTTACCACATTTCATTAATTTTTAAACAAAACAACTCATTCACATTGTTTAAAAACAAAATGAGAAAGGATTTACAGAAAGACGGGACCATCACTCCATCTACCCTCAAACACTCCTTCCCGAAGTTGTCTGGAGGTAAATTATCTAGAAATATTTTTATGGCTCTACAAATATATACAGATACAGATCTATAGATCAGTAGGTAGAGGTATAGAGAAATGTGTATTTGGTTTTTCATCCAATAGGAATAGTAGTACACTTACATTTTTAAACTTACTAATGTATCTTGAAAATCCATATCAGTAAAGAGCTTTATTTTTTTTTAAAAATGCCTTTATGGTATAACATACATAGGGCTCAATATTGTTAGCCAAACGTAACTTGTTTTTAAGAAGACTTCTGAATTTCTGTCAAATCAGAAAGTGTACTCAACTGAACAACCCAAAACCAAAATAAAATTTGTTTAAAAGCATTGCATGAAGGAGCCGAGGATTTAGTTCAGTGGTTAGAGTGCTTACCTAGCAAGCCACGGAAGTGAGTTTGATCCCCGGCACCAAAATAAATAAATATATTAATTAATTTAGAAAAAAAGCATTGCATGTTAGTCCATGTTCTTTTATTATTTTGTAAGACTTTCATTTTTCTCATCTGGGATTTTCAGATTTTGAGGCATTTGCCCCCTAATTTAAAACCTCTGCAGAACCATGGAAGGTCTGCTGGCTTGGTACTGCTTAGATGAAAGGGTATCTGTCTTATTAAATCACTGGCTGTTCACTAGCCTTTCTTATGGAAAGCCAGCCTAAGCCTACTTGAGTGATTTTGACGCCGGAAAAGCCTGCGTTGGCTTGGGACAAGATATGGAGCCTCTCTGTTTCTAGTTCTTCCCGTTTAAAAATCTGGTTGGTATCCTGGAGCCTTAGCAGTTCTGAAGCCTTATGCTGGGCAGGACTAGCTGGGCTTCAGAAGTAAGGGGCTGCCTGTCTGCAGGGTATTTCTGTGGTACATTCAGGACCTGCATGAAAGATGAACACATTTTAAGTAAAGAAGAGCTTGCTGCACTGGGGAGGCGAAGAGAGGGCGGGCAGAAGAGCCGTCGGGGTATACAGCGTTGTGGGGCTCCGGGGCTTTGAAATTCTTTCCTGTGTTGTCACTTGAATGTCGAACACGTTATTCTCAGTGGACACTAAAAAGAAGTACAGGTACCACGGGCTCCAGGGGGATTCATTATTCAAGGCACAAAATTTCGTACTCTGGCCTGCAACACATTATAATTCAAATGAGCCCAGCACAATAGAAGAAAAATATGCAAGCAGATTTCTCTCTGTCGTGTTTTCCCCCCTCCTCTCTGAAGCCCTGTAATTACAGTAGGCAGGTGGAGCATCTGGGGTGTGGGGGAGTCCACTGTATTTTTACCTTCCCAGGAACGCGACTTGCCTACTGCATCAATATATTTTATTTTTAATTAAGTGCTTGTAAAATCTGAGTCCCCGCGCGAAAGCCTGATTCACAACTTAATTTTTTCCCCTGCCGTTCTCAATGTTGCTATTACTGTCTCAAATTTCCTCCTAGAATTTGTTCTTTTAGTAAATAAGTCCCGGCCTTCCGAGAGCTCAGCATCTCCAGGGTGGCTGGTGGCTGCCCTTTCTGTCCCTTTGCCCAGCCCTGTGTTGGCTTCTCCGGACCCCTTCCCGGTGCCCTTCACGGGACGCAGCACCCCCAGTCCCGGTCCCGCAGAGCGTCAGCCGACCCGGTCCGGGCCTCCCGAAACCGGGGAGCCCAGCCCGGGCGGATCCGTGGGGCCGGTCCCCGCTCTGTGTCCCAGGCCGCGGATCAGGCCCTCGGGAGCCGCGGGGGAGAGTGCGCGGGGATCCAGGGTGTCCGCGGACCCGGGAGCTCCTGGCCTCGCCCCCCCAGGCCGGAACGCGCAGCCTGGGCCTCTCCTGAGTGTGGCGCTCCTCCTGGGCCACGCGGGGGAACCTGACCCGGCAGAGCGCATCGCTGCATTCCAGTGGGCTGTGCGCGGGCCCCTCCCGGGCGTCCCTGCGTGCACAGGTGACCCGTGGTCCTCGGCCCTGCCCCTAGCTCCCGGCCACCGCAGCCACCCTGGATGTTGGCTGGCACATCTGCTTAGGAGCCTCTTAGAGAATGTGAGGCGTGGTCAGCCAGAAGCAGCCAGCGTGGGTCCCTGGTGAAGACTGACCAAGGACAGGAGAGTCAAAAGGCTTTACTTAGGCTGATCAAAGACGAGAGAGCCATCTCCGGAATATAGACACACACCTGCGACCAAAAGGGGCCAAGCCTGACCCCTGGGACTTCTGCGGCACAGGCTGCCCGTTTTCTGCCTCCGGTTTCCTGGGTACTCTCTGCCGGGCATGGGCCTGTCCTGGGGTCCTGGGGTCCTGGGCACAAGGCAGAGGCTCGGATCTTTTTAAAGGAGGGAGGGGAGAGCAGAGGCTAATGGCCGGAGGGACCTGGGGGAAGGGCAGGCCTCTCTGGGGCCAGCGGGGCGCCCACAGGGCAAGACCAGTTCCCCACGGGTGCTGGTGGGCCAGTGCTGTGATCAAAACCCCACTCCCCACGGGAGGCCGCCCAGGGCCAGGACGTGGAGGGGGCGCTCTGTGTTGTTTCCTCTTTCACGACTTCTATTGTATTTGTGTCTCTTACTACAAAAGCAGTACATATTTATCATAGAATTAACGGAAAATGCAAACACACAAAGGGAAGAAAGTAACCAAACAAACACACTCATTACCTAGAGACGAATATTTCTTGTATGTTCTGAGAACAGTTATTCTGTGGGATAATCGGCTTCTTCTGTTGCTGAAGAATGTACAGTATTCTTTCCCTGCTCGACGAATATCTATCTCTCTAACGGTTATGCAGTTCTTGTGTTGCAGGGATATAATATGATATTTTCAGTCATTCCTTTAATGGGCTTTTATGGATGGCTACTTTTTTTTTTAAACCTCTGTCCACACCATTCCGGGGTCATCTTCCTGCTGCGTCACTGTACAGGTTCTTAATTATTTCCTTAAGATCCATTCCTCAGAATGGCTGGGTCAACTGTTCTGCATTTTTAAAAAAAGTTTCACTACATTTTATCAAATTGCCCTTTAGCAAGGTTATGTCAATTCACATTCCCACCTGCAGAGAATGCAGAAGTCTATTGCCAGAGTTCTAGCCTCATCAGTCATAAATGTTAGGCTTCTTTTTATTCATTTCTCTGCCTACTTTAAAATTGGAGTAATCATCTGTGTCTTACTGGTTTGTAAGAACATTTAATATATATAATATATTAATTATTTCTCATGCATATTGCAGTTTTCCCCAATTTGCAGATTGCTTTTCACATTTAAACTTACATTTGAATATTTTGTATAGTCAAAATCTTTAATGTCTTAATGTATGACTTATGCTTTTGGTGTCTTTCTATAAAATCCTTCCCTGCTTTAGAATTTTCTAACTATTCATCTATATATTCTTCTTTTTCCATTCTTTCATTTATATTTTTAATTCATATAAAATTTATTTTGGTATATAGCATAAAATAGGAATAAGTTTACTCCCCTGCCTTTGTTGTAGATTCTGATTTTTTTTTTTGACCCTGCCATATACTATATAGCCAGTTTCCTAAAAGCAGAACCAGGAAGAAAAGCTAATTTGGGAGACTGTACCTCTAAAAATCATAGATTTGAGGTGAGAGATTGAGAAACTTCCTAAAACCAAGAATACGATTCCTTTTGTAGCCACATACATTGGAATCCCAGAGATGTGGATGAAATCCATTCTCTGCCACTTTCTACCCTGTGGAATCTGGGACAAATTACTTCTTTAAATGTTGTTTTTGCATCTGTGCAATGGGTATCAGAATATGCCTAAATACTGCCACAATACTGCCCAAGTTGCAGTGAGAATAAAGTGATACTATGCGTGAGAATAAAGTGATACTATGCATGTGAAGTACTTGGACATACAGCACTCAATATTAACAGTGGCTGCAGAGAAGGTGGGAAGGATGATTGCAATAATATGTGATATAGAGATCTGAAAAAGAAGTAAAGACTTTACCAACAGTTACAGACTCAAAGATGATAGGCGCATGTGCTATATGATTCTAGTCTGAGTTCCAGAGACCTAATCAGACTAATTAGCAGGGTTTGCAGGAAAGAAAGACCTATGTTCCTAAAGCCTGGCTCTCCTGGAGCTTGGACTTGCATTAGACACACACATTTCAAAGGAATCCAGTGATTTTTCTCTTCCGAGACTGGTTCCATGGCTTTCTGTGGGAGCTGCCTGTGTTGACGTGCATCAGCTGAGCAACCTCACACTGGGAGCACTCGCAGGACAGACAGCACTTTGGACTGGTGCTCCGAGTGGGCAGCCATTTCCTTATCTGACTTGCCCTCAGCCAAAGATTGCTGCAGAGAAATAGTCACTGGACAAGAGCCAGGGGCATCGGTCAACTTAAACAAAGGAATCAATGGACACTGTGTTTTCCTTCTGCAAATGAGGAAAATGACATGGCAAGAAGGCATATGCCTTGTCCAAAATTGCAAATCCTGGGGGCAGAGAAAGCAAAGAGAATTCTGCCTCAAAAAGGCCACTGCCCATCCTGAGGAGGCTCAGGGCTGAGTTCATAAAGGGACTGGGGATGCTGCTCTTGGACTCCCGGGCAGGGGAGACCCAGCATATTTTTGTGAACCATAGACAATGCGTGGCCATTCAATAGGCGGATGCTGCCTGTTCTTAGAAAAGGGCAATTATTTTAGGAATCCCTTGTTACTAGGCAAAATGCCTGATTGCTTTTTGGGGAAGTGGGACTTGGCTACATGTTCAGTATCTAGGGTTTTCAGCTTTGAATCTGAGTTTTGCTTCAGTAGAAGGGTGGCTTTCAACTCTAGCCGCACATTAGAATTAGCTGCGGGGCCCTTAAACATACAGATGCCCTGGCCACATTTGCAGAAGGCTGGATTAAATTTGCCCGTAGCAGAGCATAGATGTCCGTATTGCTAAAAAGTTCTTTAGTGATTCCGGTATGTAGATTAGGGTGGAGAAGAAGACCCTTGTGTGTTGTTCTTCCTAACTGCATCTGTTTCTGAGCTGGTGAGAACTAGGTAACAAGACTATTCTAGCAGAATGTTTCTCGAACTTCAAAGGATTGTCTGAGATTTGGTTAAGAAGCAGGGTCTAATGCCGTAGGTCTGGGCGGACCTGAGAGCCTGCATTTCTACCAATTTCCTGCGATGCTGATGCTACTAATCTCAGAACCACCTGAGTAGCAAGTCTAGAAGTAGTCCTCAAAGTTCAAGGAACATAAAAATTCCCCAAGGGGCCTACTAATGTAGGAAATTCCAAGCCTGATTCATTGTGCTAGGGATAGGGTCTGTGAATCTGCCTTTTTCATTAAGAAACCCTCAATGAACTGATGGACTCAGGAGTGCAAGGGTCACGCTTGGGGAATGTGGCCAGTCTGCCTACAGTTTTCTCAAGCGTTTGTCTTTTTAGCACACCCTGGAGTAGACTTGGCTAGAAGACAACAAAATCAAGTGGCCTAGAGTTGAGTTGAGTGGAGGCCATGATGTCTGGCTCCTGGTCCTGAATTCCAGCCCACAGACTTCAGCATCCCTTTGTGTTTAGGCACAGTCTTATGACCACAGGAAACCTGCACATCCTTGCATTTTCTTGGAATAAAACAGCTACTTGTATAGGTTTAGATTTTTATTTTAGAGTTATTCGACCTGTGTGCCTTTGGGACTGTGACCAGTGCATGAGGAATCAGAGCATGGAACTGAAGAAAATGAAAAGCAAAGGACTGGAGAGGCCTTCTACTCAAGGAAGGACCTCAGCAGGAGGATGAAAAATGTTATTTTAAAAAGTCAGTGCTCTCTACAACTTTGAGAAGTTACCACCAAATCAAAGTGCTTTTTCTATTCCAAAGAGGTGACCCTGAGGTAAGATACACTTAGAACCTGGCAGGAGAATCCAAAAGAAAGTGGGCAGATCTGGCCTACTCTTTCATTAGGTTACTGTTCACTCGTTTGGTTACTATTTTTCAAATACTAATTATTTAGCTTGTAGAAGATTCTGGGATTTTACATTTCTCCTGGTTTTTCCTGTTTTTCTCGTTTCTCCTTGTTTTGGCCATTTCACTGCTTAGTAGCAACTTCACCGAGGAAGGAAGATGGAAATGAACATCATATGAGGCAGTGTAACCGTGGTGAGGAGGCCTGCTCAGACACGGGATGGTCTGCCTAGATGCGGAAAGAGAGATTCCCATTATGATCGTAGGCTTTAGGGTGCTCACTTCAGTGTGTTGGCAAGGCCCATTTGTATGTGGCAAATCCAAACCCTGAAGAGCAGAACACTCGCTTCACCCTTAGTTCAACAACTGACAGTAATGACTTGGTAGAAAAATTGGAACTTTAAAAAAATCCTTTATTATTTCACTCAGATATATTTCTTGCTTTATATACTTCTTATTTTGATCATCTGGTAAAACTGTTGTGAGGCAGGGACATAAATTTATCGCACATGCTAAGGAAGATAGGCAGTGTGACTTCCATAGAAAACGAGGGTGTTTTTGTCTATTTCTTCTTGCTAGTTTCCTTATATTATACAACAAAAACCTACCTCCTGTTCCTATTACTTGATATAATAAGTATCTTGGTAAAATTTTGTATAGAGTTTGATTACTCAGTCAAAACCAAACTATCCTGCTGGGAGAAGAACAATTGTTTTAGTGACACTGTTCTATGCTTTGGTTGAATTGAATAGTTACTAATCCAGCAAGAGAAGAAAGACACAGGTAATTGGAACTGAGCAAACACACTGAGTCCCACAAAAAAAGACTAATGAGAAGTGTAAAATTTCCTGTCAAACAGCCATCCATCTCTATTTTCTGTTTTCCTCAGGATAGTCATGGTGGCTGTAGGAAATGACTCTAGGGAACCAGGTCTACGCTAGGGGGAAATGTCATCCCTCATACAAGCACCCCGGAAATGAGTTTAAACAGACACAATCTGCCAATGGTCAGTGTGAGGTCAATAACTCCAGAGGCCAATATGAATTTTCTTAAAAAAACAAAACAAAACAAAAACACCCCCACCTGTCACCTCACTTCTGACATTGGCAGATATTTTTAAAGATTGTCTTGAGCATAGAGAGCAGGGATGTTGGTTGGCCAGCTTTTCAAAAGCAACTTCACAAATGTAACTTGAATAAATTAATATCCATTTTTTCTCTCATTTACCTATATAACCAACGCTATGTGGCCTCCCTCAGGAATGCTGCTGAAGATCAGTTGTTCCAGGGCTGAAGCAATGAGACGGATTGCTGTGGGTGTGGAGTGGTCAGGAGCCTCTAGACTGGCAGTTCCACGAAATCTCCATGATTCTTGCTTGCTGCCGGATGCCGGTTGCATAGCACAGTGCTAGCTCCCTGTAGGTATGGAGATTGGCAGCCTGGATTTAAACCATAACAGGCAACCAAATGATTTTTAATTTATGCAAGTTTTTAAGCTGGAAGGGACTTTTGTGAGAAGAGAGATCACTAAACATTTCCTATCCAGCAGTAATTTCCCCATTTTCCTTCCACCGCAAATTGTGATTTTGTTCAGATCTTCTCTGCTGGCTTGTGCCTGCAGGAGAGACCGAATACCCACCCCAGGGGTCTCCTTTCCAGTAACTGGCTCAGAAATGCACACGGGGGACTCGGTTAGGGCCAGTGCTATGTGAGGGAAAGTCTTCTGGGGGTGCCCTCTGCTCTTCCTCTGGCTGCTTTGGGCCTCATGTGATGCCGGGGCTGCAGCAGCCCTCCTACCACCAGAAAGAAGATGAAGCTGACACTCAGGTGGTAAGAACAGAGAGTGATAGGAAGAGCTCAGGTCCTGGATGACACTGCCGAGCCACTGAGTCAATCTACTGCCGAGCTGCTCTGCAGCTCTTCTCTGTGTTACACAGGCTTACGCATTTCCTAAATGTTTAAACCTTTCTGTGGCCCTCGGTCCAAAGCATCTCAAGTGATGGACAGAAGTTTAAGAACAAGTTCTCATTTGCAGAATATGCAACAGCATTTGCTCGAGATCATGTTTCAGGTGACAATGGAACTCAGCAACAGAGACGTGGGCCTTCCGCTCCAGAGTCATTTTTATGATACAGTACCACTCTTGCAATTTACATTATAAATTAAAGGGGTTTGAGGTGTATCTTTATTCTCACTGTTTTTTGTACTTAACAAAATTGTCCTGCTGAGGTAAAAGTCTGCAATTTTAATCCACATTTTCCTCATTTGGACATGCTGCATCAAACTGGCCACATACATATACAGAGTATGTTTGCAGACTTTGAGGAACTGAAAACACATTGTTCCTAATTACTGGAGAGCAAGGGACCAGAGACTTGGTCTGCTGGGTAACTGGTAACAAGAAAGAATTTCTACCTTCTGGGGTCAAGACTCGCCCTCTTTAAGGGAAGGAAGACCACAGGACATTGTCCAAGGCTGTTGCCACACCTTTGGCTGGAAGATACAATACAGTCCAGCAGAGGATGAGGTGGGGCTGGGAGGAGAATCCAGAGTTTGAGGGGGGATTCTCCTTTCTGATCCCAGAGGCATTGCCTATATCAGACCATCCCCTCATCTGCGAGATCTTCTACTTGTCTGTAGTGCTTCCTCCAATCCACCCATGCTGTAGAGTCCAGGTTGACTTCTACCTGCCCCATTTCTACCTGCCCCTTTCTCTGATCACCTTAGTAACTCTTTTCCCGAGCTAATTTATTGCCTGAACTCTGTATTCATTGAACATGTTTTTATGGATTATTTTCTGATATTGCACTTGTTTTCTCCCTAAATTTTATTTTTAGGGAGCAGATGGGCAAAGAAGAAAGGTCATAGATTTTAAGGACACGTTGCCTTGGTTGAAATCCTACTCCAGGAGCTAGTTATACAACATGGTAGTTCTGCCTGGCCGTGCTACTTCGGAGCGAGTCTCTCTGGTCACTGTAACCTCACTGTGGAATGTAGCTGGGAAAGGTGGAAACAGCACCAATATTAGTTTTCTTCTACTGCTGTGACAAATGACTACAAACTCAGTGGCTCAGAATAACACAAATTTATTACCTCGGTTCTCAAGGGAAGAAGTCCAAAATAGGTCAGAGGTCTGGGTGTCTTCAGGAGGCTCCAGACGGGAATCTGTTTCTTGCTTTTATAGTCCTTCATCACTCTGATCAATCTCTATTCTCACTGTCGTGTCTCTGTCACTCTGACTCTGGCCTTCACCCAGATAATCCAAGATAATCCCCCAAATCTCCCTACCTCCACATCCTCGGGCACCTCTGCAAAACCCCTTTTGCCATTTGACATAAAAGATCTCAGGTTTGGGGTCCTTTGGATGGACGAGAGGTGTCGTTCTATCTACTATGAGCATGCGTATTCTTTGGATTTGCTTCCCCATCTGTGAAATGGAGAATGACACTATTGATCACCTTGCAGGGTGACTGAGGTGACTGAGTGAGGTTATTTACATATGGAGGTTCCCAGCACCGTGCCTGGCACAGGGGAGGAGGTTTATTCTGGTCAGTAGTATTTTCTGAGTGGGTGGTAAGCCAGAGGCCAAGGACTGTGTCTTTTATTTCTTTCTAACCCTTGAGCTTCTACCTGTTCCTGGTCCTGAGGTGGAAATCAACACATGTATTACTTAATTACCTTGATTGATGGTAATGCCTTTTTTGCACATTATAAGTGCTCTAAAATGATTTGTTGATTGTTGTTTTGGTGGTAATGAGTGAAGTGGGGGAGCATCCGATTAAACACTATTATCTATTAAAATATAAATTCAGGTTCCTCCGTTGCATTTTTACCTAATGACACTAAACCCCAGTGGGAGAGAGAAATGACTTCACAATACAACTTATGGGGAAAAAAATCTTCCTGCCACCGACTTTTCTCCTTAGTCTGGAAACTTCTTGGTTTCCTAGGGTACAGCTGACTGCTCTCTGCGACTGGAAAATCTCTCAAAGGGCCCTGTCCAGTTAGGTCACACAAAGCCAGGCTTATTATTTAGAGAGCACACAGTGCCCCTCACATGGAGCACAGAGAGGAAAGAATTTTTTTTTAAGCCAATTCCAGTCCCCTGGAGCTGCAACTGCCTTCGGGGCAAAGAAGCCTGCAGAATAATTGGGAGGAGTCTGGTGGGAAGGAGACTGAGGTAAGTTAAGCTACATTTCTTTCTCCAGTCACCGATGCCATGCCACTCTTTAAGCATTCTCCTCTGGGACAAACCTGTATGTCAAGATAAACAATTAAATAATAAGCAAGGGCCCAGTCAGGGAAACTGTGGTTTCAGCCCTGGAAAATAGCATTGAGAAACCCCAGCCTGTCTGCTGCTGCTGAAGAGCTGCAGTCCCATGATTCTGTGAGAGAACTGGGTAAGGAATGAGAGGCCGTCTGCTTTCTGGTCCCCTGAAGTCAGCAGGTTTATGCCTTTTCAGGATAATAAAGTGGAAAATGACCTTACTTCATCTCTTTATCAAACCAACTGCCTGAGGAATCCCTAATACAATAGTGGATAATATGTTTTGAGAACAGGATGGAGAGAGTCCAGATACCAGAGCCCCAAATTGTGGCAGGGGTAGGTGGTCATGTCAGGAGGACGGGCCATTTGGTGGGTTTCTCACCTGGGAGAGGGACTACAGAAGAAATGTCTGACTGCTGCGTTTCTGAAGTGTCTTCATGGGCTTCCACATCATCACGTCCTGGCCAGCCAGGGCCGAGGGGAGGGAGCATTCTTCACACTCTGTGTGACCAGAGCATAGAATTCCTGGTCCCAGGAGAGACACTGAATATTCTCAACCTCATCTTCTCTCTGCACAGAGCAGGTTGGCTGGATTTGGAATTCAGGTTGGCGGAGGTGGCAAGTTTCAGAGTCCAGAGCTAACCCCAGCAGTACTAGCCAGTACCATAGCCAATTGGTGCTCGGGACAAGCAGCCCACATCTGGAGTAATGCAAAAATTATACAAAGCAAGAAGGAAAGGATGAGAGGTGACTATTCCAGGGCATCTGGGACTACAGGGGGCCAAGGAGGACAGAAATCAAGTTAGAAGGCACAGCCTGAAGGAACTCTGCATGCCTGTGGACTCTTAGGGAGCCAAGACGACAGCTCAGGACCGGAGCTCAAGAATGTTTTGGGCAGATTGACTCAAGAGAACTAGCACGTGCAATATTTTTTTGCGTGTGTGTGGTCCTGGGGTCAAACCCGGGTCCTCAAGCATGCTAGGCAAGTGCTATGCCACTGAGCTACAGTGCCTGCCATCAATCTTTAAAATGGACATGGAAGTACAGTCATGCTACACAGCAGGCCGTACTTTGGGACCCTTTATCACAGAGCAGAAGGTGGGCTTTGAATCTGGCTTTGTACAATAACTTCTGTGGCAGGCCAGCCAGGTCCCGAAAATGCATGGTATATTTTCAAAATATACCATAATACTCCCAGCCACAGTTTTATTTTCTGAGGTTTCAGTTATTTGTAGTCAACAGCAGGCAGAAAATACTAAGTGGAAAATTCCAGAAATAAACAGTTCATAAGTTTTAAATTGCATACTGCTCTGGGTAGCATGATGAACTCATACCATTTCTGCCCAGGATGTGAATCATCATCCCTGTGTCCAGGGTATCCATGCTGTATATACTACCTGCCTGTGAGGCACACAAGAGCCCACTTGACTATCAGATTGTCATGTATCACAATGCTTATGTTCAGGTAACCCTTATTTTAATTACTAATATCCAATACCATTATTTTAATTACCAAAGCACAAGAGTAGCCATGCTGGCAATTGGAATATGCCAAAGAGAAAGTGTGAAGTGCTTCCTGAAAGTGAAAAGGTAAAAGTACAGTATTTTGACAGAGAGAGGGTGGGTTACTTAACTTTTATTATATTGTATTTTATTATATTGTTCTATTTTATTATTATTATTGTTGTTAACTGTACCTAATTTATAAATTATGCAACGTTCAATTTTATCATAGATACTTATGTATAAAGAAAACATAGTCTATGTGGGATTTGGTAACTATCAACAGCTCCAGCCTCCACGAAGGTCTTGGAACATATCCCTGGTAAATCAAGGGGAGAGGGTTGCTGGGTGTCCATACACACTCCTCTTAGTTAAGGTGGAAGCAGGGAAAACTGGCCTTGGCTCCATCTTGGCCCTCTCCTCCATTGCTAATGTTTTCTTGATGATGTCCCAAATTCCTAGGAATCTGCGAGAAGCCTGGTGGGGTGTGGACACTGAATACGAATCAAGTGAAACATGCTACTTGCACACTGTGGCAAACTAGAATTGCCAAATTTAGCAAATAAATCTACAAGATACTCAGTTAAATCTGGATTTCAGAAACATTATGAGTAAGTTTTTCAACATTCATATGTCCCAATGGGACATAATTCTGTTGTTCTTTTTAATGAAATGCAAGTTTACCTGGGCATGCTGTCCTTTATCTGGCCACCCTCAGCAGGCCCACACAGAACCAAGTGGCTGGGCCCCGGGTTCCAGGCCAGAGCAAATCAGGCATGTGGCTTCCCTCTACTCAACCTCAGCTATTGTTTTTTGTTTTTTTTTTTCGGTGCTGGGAATTGAACGCAGGACCTTGTATTTGCTAGGCAAGTACTCTAACCACTGAGCTAAATCCCCAGCCCTAACGGTCTATATCTAAGGTCAGATCCTGGGTTAGGCCATCACACACCTTTTGAATTTCAATTTGTAATCTATTCATTAAACTACCACCCACCAACAAGTCTCAAATCACCTGGTAACTACATAGTCTGGCGATGCTGTGGAAAGACAAATGGAGCCCAATGCATGCACCACACACATGATCCCATTGTTTCTCCGTGGCATTCAGAAAACTTGCCGGTATTTCTGTCTTCTGTTCCAAACCCTCTATAGAGAGCTCACAGAAGAAATGACTTAACTCTCACTGGGGCAGAAATTCCATGGCCGAGCTGACCCAGGGGAGCAGGTGGATTTGACAACCTGTCTGTTTCTGGATGGAGATGCTTGTCAATCACTCTTTCCTGCTAAGTCACATAAACTCCTTTCCTTTAAATCAAACTTTACTTGTTTCTGATGCAGTTTGAGCCCCATTTCTGGCTGGTATACAGAGAACCGGTACCGGCCTGTCCTCCTCTCTTGGGAAACTGTGAGGTCAGCCTTCGGTCTGGGCATCTCTGCTTGAGGCATGAGCTCATTTTCCTTCCCATCTGAGACTTCACTGCTGGGATTGTTTTACATAAAAAGATAAGAAAACAACTAAAAGTTGGTCTTGCTCTATGGAGATAAAAACAAAGTGTATTTTATTCAAGAAGAATGTGTGTAATAATAGTAATCTGGAAATAATGATATCTATAAGGTCTTTGGCAGTGCCACCCAGGAAAAGAAAAACAATGGGTGTGAAAGCTTCAGTGAGTCTTAACACTAGCTTTCAGCATCCAAAGGCCCTGGAATCAGAGTTAGCGAAACGGGTCTCATCAGCTCCAGACTCAGCTGTACACAGCCCTTTTCACTCCTAGCGCCAATTGTACGCCCTCTGTGTAATGCCAAGGTATTGGCTCCCCTACAAGACTCAGCCGTGCAGAGGAGGAATGAAAAGCATTCCTTGGCAGCTTTCTAACATCGAAACACAAAAACAGCTCTCTTGCTGGGCTGCCCAGTGGGCTTCCCTTCCTCTGCATAGCGCGGAGAACTGCTGGCTGGACCAGCGTTCATCAGAGGTGTCTGTGCACACCATGTGAGAATTAGGTAAAAACGGCAACTCGGTAAGTTGCCTAAATGAAAGTTGAAATTTTGATCCTTCTGCCTCAGCCTCCTTCAATGTTGAGATTACAGGCATTTGCCACATTGCCCAGCTTGGGAGTCTGAACTTTTAATGATCGAGTACCCCAGGGTCTGTTAGGCACACTAAGGTCTGATGGTCTCTGGGTTGTCCAGCCCCTTTGCTCTCACTTTATCCTGTCGCTTATGTTGTCACTTGACTTGCTGAGTCTAGCTCTTCTTCCTAGTGTAATTCCAATGGCAAGGGATGTAAATTCCTCCCCCCGCCCTGCCCTGCCGCAGCATTCAATTCACCACAGGTATTCATAAACAGTATTGAATGAAGGACCTGAAATAATTCCCCTTTGCTTAGAGATAAAACCCTCCCCCAGAAGGTCAGATGATCGTGAATTTGCCGAGTTGTTTTAAGACCTCTCTCTCTCCATGTGACTATTGCTCTCCTGAACAAGTGTTTCAAGTGTTTCAGTCAAAGACCTCCCTTTGTCCAGAAAAAGACAACAAGGGACGTGTTGCTGGGTGACACTGTCCGACCAAGAAGTAGAAGAAGCAGTCTTTGCCTTTTCCTGGAAACAGTCTGGAAAGATTGGAGAGATTTCAGGGCAGAGGGGCTGAGGGACGAGATGGACATGAGGGTGATGCGGTTGGGGTGTACCAAAGGCTTCCTAAGCAGCTGTTCCAAGCTCTTTGGTCTGTGTCAATGAATGCAAATAGCCACTTCTTTTCAAATCAGGAGCACAGCTCAGTTTCTGAGTATCACCCTGAGGGCAGGGCATGTGGACAGGAGGTTTGAAGAGGAAGGCAGTCTGGGGTGATGACATATTAGGAGACCCTTTCTGGCTTCTGAGTGGGGGAGTCCGGTGGGAGAGCAAAGGTCCCTGGAAAGGGCAGTGGGTGGAGGGCCTGCAGGGCAAGCATCTGCTTCCTCTTCCTCTGGATCATAGTTGCTCCCAGGCAAAAGCCAGGAACGTGAAGGGGTGTCAGGGTTGAGAGGGAGGAAAATAGACGTTGGAGCACAGAGTCCTAGACCCTGACAGCGGGGTACAGTCTCAGCTCAACCCACTCTGGAATTCAGAGTCTGATTTGCCACCTCCTGGACAACCTGTTTGAGGAGTCCCAGGGAGACAGGATGCCAATGGAGGAAGTGATAAGAAAGCTCTCACATAGACTGAGCCATAATCCACCTCCTCGAGACTCTCTGCTCTTTGCTCATAATCCTCCATTCTCACTCCTTTCACGGGCTCTCCTTACTGAGAGACATTCACACTTCTAAAGAGAGCTCTTGTGTCGTTATCCCCCTACCTGTGTTTTCTCTCCTGCAGGGTAATTTTCACCTCTCTGTGATTTGCTTTCCTGCCTTCTCTTTGGCTCACTGACTCAACAGTCTCCAGTGGCCTCTGTTCCCTGATGGGGCCGCTCTGATTCTGTCTCTGGTGCCTTCATCTTGAACAGTTGAACACAACCTCACCTTTATGTTTGTTACCCTGAAGCTCTTGTAAAGTGTGTGTGTGTGATTCTTCGAGGCATTTTTGTACATCTGATGACAGTTTTTGTCCTGAAGAACACCCCAGGCAGAGAGAAACAGGGAGTCAACATGGCGTCAGCCTGAGGAGAGTCTCGCGTGAAGATGACTCTGTCACGGGGAGTCTGACCTCTCACCGAGCTGCCTGCAGCTGAGGTGGAACCAGAGCAGAGTGGAGGCAAGGGGATGCGAGGCACCAGAAGTGCACCTGCTGTAGGAAATCCTTCACACGCCTCCAGCCTTGCAAAGGTGTGTTTTCCGTTGCTCTCAGATGAGTTTGGACCCCTTACTTTAACAGACAAGGCCCCGCCTAACTGGGCCCAGGCACCTCTCAGCTCATTTCTTCCCTTCCTTGAAGGTTTAGATCTACATTGTCCCCCCAGAGTCTCATGTTCAGAGGTGGAGACTGTTGGGAAGGTGGCAGTCACTGGGTGCGACTTGAAAGAGTGTTTTCTCATCCCTGGCTCCTTCCCTCTCTCTCCCTCTCTCTCTCTCTCTCTCTCTCTCTCTCTTCCTGGCCACCATGCCATGAACAGCTTTCCCTGCCATGTGGTTTTAGCCTTAGAGTCGGCTGATCATGGATTGAATCCACTGAAGCTGTGAGCCAAAATAAGCCTTTCTTCCTTTAAGATGTGAGTGTTGGATGTTTTGTCTCAGTGATGGGAAGATGACTAATGTAGTACCACAGACTTCCTGTGCAGTATTCCAACCATTCTGAGCACTCTATGCTTTTCTAACAGAACCTTATCCACTAAGATGTTTGGTTTGGTTCTCTTGACCATGAAATAACCATCAGAGTTTCTAGAAGGGTGGGGGCAAGAGTAACTTGACTAGGTTTCTATTTTAGAAAGATTGAGATAGTCCAAGTTGGAAGATAAATGAGAAAGAAGTGAGGTGCTGGAGGAAGTTCACTGTTGGACTTTAATGTGAGGTAAATAAGGGGGGTAGGGGTGCCGATGTGATCACATCAGCATGGAAGGGGAACTCAGGCTGCACAATTAAGGCACGGCATTGAGGGTGACTTGTTGAGTATGGTAAAGTGGGAAGAATCAAGGATGAGGCCCCTATTTCTAGCTTGGGCAAACAGGAGATGGTGATGCCATCTACTGACAAAGAGATTGAGGAAGGAAGATCATTTCTTGGGGAGAAAGACGATAGATTAAATTAGTTTTGTATATTTGGGGTTTGAGGTAATTTTGGAATATCTAAATGGAGTTGTCTAAAAGCCTACCCAAGAGAGAACAATGTTGGAACAACAGATACATGGGTCATTAAATGATGTAAATGGCCGAGTCTGGAGAAAATGTCTGCATTGCATTTGATGCCTTTAGTAACAAGCTAGTTGATGGTGGCATGGGAAAGAGAGGTTTTTACGTGTGATGAGGCCAGAAACTAGTTGCTGTGGGTTGTAGAAGGAGCAGGAGTTCAGGAGATGAAGACAGGAGGACAGACACACCTTGTTTTTAAAGAAGGCCAGTTGTGAAGAAGAACAGCCAGTAATTTGAGTGGATGGTGGACTTCAGTGATTTTTAAAATGGTGTGGGAGACACTGAAGCATGTGTGAGGTGGATCTCCTGGGGCAGGGAGGGAACCATCCATGCAGGAGGAGGTGGCAGAGTAGTGCTGGGATGCAGAGTAGGCTTTCCTGGGAAGCAGGAAAGCCCTTCCATTGCAACAGGAGGAGCGGAGGGTGCAAAGCCAGCGAGGGTGCAGGGTGAAGAGAATGAGAACGAGTTCCCACCTTACAATTTGTTTTCCTTCAAGGAGAAGGAAACAAGGTCAATGTGATATTGCCGGTGGTTTAAGGAGGATAGAGAAGGATTAAATAGCTGTGTCAAGGAACAGAGAGCTGCTACAGGAAACTCTGAGTTTTCCAGTGGTTGTAGAAGCCTCCTTCTCGTGATCTTTAAGGAATCTCTGTCTCTCTCACACTCTCACTGTGTCTTGTACCATCTGTGCCTCCTTCAGTGCACACACCACTTCAGATTCCTCCCCACGTGTCTGCGAGCCTCGTAGCTCTTCTCTAGACTGTGGTGAGCTCCACCAGGCAGGCTTTGTCTTTCCATTCTGCACAGCCCTGTGCCCACTGCATTGCGCATTAAAGGGGATCAACAAGTATTTCTAAAATAAGTCAGTGAATGTAGCCTAACCTTGTAGGAGCAGCAAGACACTTACTCTGCGACATGACCAATGCTTATTAGAAGGCAGGGATATAACCAGGGTGCTCTGAGGGTGAGACCTGTTGTTATTCTGTAACTGGAAATACAGATTTAGGAGTCATTAGAGTTTATAAATGGCCAAGTCCAGAGAAATTTGACCCTGATGTTCTATTCTCATTTATATCTTGTTTGTATGAAAAACATAGACCCTAGTCTCAGAAAACCATGAAAAGGTTTTATACCTACGTCTATGTCTGGTGGAACTTCGAAGTCATATAGGACACTGGACAATTTTTTATTATGCCCACTTGTCTCACATGCTGCAGAATGTCTATAGCTCTGTCTTCGCCCACTAAATGCAATGGTGCTTCCCCATCATTCGAACCACCTAAAGCACCCCCTCAAGCTTCCATGATGCCCCCACTGAGAACCACTAACTTAGAGGAACTGAGGATTAGAGAACTGCAGTTGGAAGCTTCCAGAAGCACATTGCATCAGACCTCACTGCCATGTGCAGAAGGTTTGTTTCACTGGGAAGGAGCCACAACCAGTTTGCATCCACTAAGCTGAGTTTGCAAATCTGCTGTTGCTCAGAGGGCACTAATGGCTCACATCACAAAACCATTCTGCATGACGAAGAGGACAGAAGCTACACAATTTCCCAGGATAAGATGTTGCCAAGATGCTGCCTAGAATGGAATTATATACTGTTCTAGGCATAAGTAAGGACCAATAATGTTTCTACTAAAACTATCAAGTGAGACCAGGGTAATGGCCTTGTTCTTGCTCATCCTTGGTGAGGAGAGAGGAGTAGACACATGGGGCTGGCTCTTCCTGTCTGCCGGCTCCTCCTCCAGCTTTGCCAGATGTCAAGCCTCTTTGTGCCTTCTCTGTTCGTGTTTTCTGCTTTTGTGGTTTCTAGAAGCCCTTTTGGACCCAAGAATTTCTTATGCGGTCTTTTCTATGCCTAGTATATTCCTCTACTTTCTTATCTAGTTGTCTCTCAGATCCAATTTGACCCTTCCTCAGGGATGCCTTCTTGGATCCAAAACAGGGTCTCAGATGATCTCTCCTACACTCTCTTGTTACCGTGCACTTACCCTTTATAGCATCAACCACAATGGTACTAACTCATGATTTATTCCTAAGTCTGCTTTCCCTTCTGGATGAAAACTACTAAGGGCACAGACCACGTCTTTCTATTTGACATTTTAGTTCTGGCTGCCTAATACACTGCTTTGCACAACATAGATGCTCCAAACTCATTCACTAAGTGCATGTGAGCCACAGAAAAAGCCAGGAGTCTACAGTAGGATTAATCTCAACCGAGAAATACAGTGAGACACCAACAAGTTATTCTGCAAGAAAGAAATAAGTCTGGAACATGGTGAAGTTGACTGGCTGAATGCACGGTCTGCCCGGCTGCCAGCAATTCTGCTGCGTGCAGATGGCTACGTCACATGGGGCTGGGTATCAGCTAAGAGCAGGAGCTGGAGATGCACAGAGTGAGGGTGACTTCAGAGGACGAGGTGCAGGATTCCAGTGGGGACAGATCGGAGAACCTGCCGGGGAGCCAAGAGGAATACTTACACTTTTGCCTTGTTGAAAGCAAGGTTCAGGCTTGATTTCCAGGGTCCATTGTTTTTGGATTGTGGAGGTTTATTAATCACCTTCTCTTCTAATTACCTCACCTGTACATTGGAGCATGGTCTATCTCAGAGACCTGCTAGAAGGATTAAAAGCTGGGGAATCAAGTGAAGACCTGTGTGCACTGTAGCTGCTGAGACTTACTTCCTCCCCAGCAGGTTTCTCCACACTGTCTGTGCTACATCTGGAAAACTAGAGACAGCTGCACAGGAGGCCCTTGTCCTACACATACACCAGGCAACACTTAGCAAATATTGAATACCTATTCATGTCAGGGACCCTTCCAGGACCCGAGAATGTAGGGTGCACAAAGCCGTGCAATTGGTGCTAAGCATTATGAAGCAGACTAAAGTGGGGTGAGGGATTTAAGAAGCATGGAGTGGGAGTTGTGCTATTTTAGCTGGGACAGTCAGGGAGGTTGTAGTAATCAAGTATAGATCTGAAGAAAGTAGGCAAATGAGCCAAGCAGAAAATTACCAGGATCTATATGAGGACGCCCTTTAATTCTTTCAGTAATCTAGAAAGGCGGATGTTTTTACAGAAGAAGAAACAGAAGTGTCACCTCCAAGGTGATATGGCCAAGGAATGCAGAGACGAGTCCATGTTCCTCCAAAGCTACTACTCTTCAACCTGCCCACGGGCTGCTGCTTCTCTGCTCTTCCTTAGTGATGTTATTCCAGCTGCCTCATTCTTTTCCCACCGTGGATACTGATCCCTTTCTTCAGCTTTCTCTGCAGCCATTCTCTGCGTCTCCAGGCCACCTTTCTGGTGCAGGTGATCACCACCTGAGCTCTTGATAGTGGAGGTTCTTAACTGCTGTCTCATCTTCCAGTTCATCTCCATGCAGCAGCTAGGGCAATATTTTATGGTTATATATTGGATCTTTTCACTGTGGTGGCTTCCCATTTGCACTCAGAATAAAATTTAATTTCTCAAGGCCCTGAGTTCGATCCCGAGCACCCCCTAACAATTTAGCTTCTCATCCTGACCTCCAGCTTGGCATGATCTAGACCATCTTTCCAACCTCCCTTTGTCTGACCCCTTTGTGTTCTCTGTCCCCACCACTCAAGTCTTTCAATTCTTCCAACGCATCATGTATCCAACTCTGCATACAACTACTTTTTCTTCATTATTGAGTTTTCAAATTAAATGTCACTCATTCAGAGATACTTCCCCTAGTCTCCCAGACTGACTTAAGTCTCTCCTATTTCTCCCTTTCAGATTTGAGAGCCGCTGGGAGATTGGGAAGCTGTAGGGCGGAGGCTGACTGTGGTAGGCGAGCTTCCCCAAAGACCTAGAGATTCCACTTCCTTGTTGGAGGCGTGTAAACTCCTCTCCCTCGGTGCCCCCTGAATCCAGTGAGTTACTTTGAATCAACAGACTATCGCAAAGGTGATGGGATATCTCTTTGGCAGTTAAGTTTTAGGAAGGAGATTGTGAACTTGCCTTGTCAGCAAGCTATCTCTTGCACTCTTGGCTTGCAATGAATGAACTTAAGGCAACTTCGCATCCTGGAGAGATTCATGTGGGGAGGAACAGAGGGGTGACCTCTGGTCAGGGTTCATCAAGGAACTTAGGCCCCCACTACAGTAGCCCTTGGGAGTCTACAGGCTTGAACCTGAACATGGAAGCAGATTCTCTCCCGAAGGGCCTTCAGAAGAGCCTGCAGACTCCAGACTGACCCCCTGCTTGCTGCCTTGCGAGAGACTGTGAGGCAGAGTATCCTGCTATTCCATATATGATTTTTTGACTACAGAAACTGTAAGACAATGAATATGTGTTATTATAAGCTGCTATGTTGGAGTAATTTTTACACGACAATAAATAACTGGTAGTCTGTCTGACCATTCACATGGAAACATTTGTTGAGTGAAAGAGTGAATGATTGTTGTGCCCTGAACTGCCTGAATAGGACGGAGAAAGCAAGTGCCCACAAGTACCAAGATTAAGCCTATAATCTGTGTAACTTTCGGCTCTCGCAGACTGAAGAGCAAACCCCAAATAGAAAGCCTGTTGGCTTCCAGTTTTATGCAAATAGCCTTACCTGACCTTTCTCGAGGCTCACTCTTCGCCCTGCTGGGACCCGAGGGTCTCCCAATAAGGTGGATTTTATAAGTCAACAACCACCTTTCTGATAATCCGTGGGTTCTTCAACCATGCTCCCCCTTTTCTTGGTTATTGTTGATGCCATACTTTTGTGGCAAAACTCCCAAACTGCATAATTCATGGTTTATGAGTATACTTCATGAATATACAGGATGCCATATAAAATAACATAAATGTTTCCTAATAGAATTAATACACTTTCCAAGCAGTTCAGCTCGAGGCAATTATTGCACTTCCTGGGAGATACAAATTACTTTGCCCTCAGCCTCATGCCAAATAACCCCCCTAAGACACACACTAATTACCCAGAAATACACTGCCTGCCATAGCTCATTGACTAATTGACAATCAGTTTAAAACTTCAGCAAAATATCTTAAAACTTAGGCTCCGCATTTAGCAAGGAAACCAATTCTGTTTATCTCCTCATTTTGGTCTGCCTCATTGGCAAAGTTGTAGAATGGTTTGTAAGTAATGACTGAGCAGGCTTATTAGAATGATCGATGGTAAAGGAACACCATTCCATCATACCATATAGCATTTCCATCTCTCATTTCTGTGATTCTATTAAGAACAATTACCAATAATATATCCGTTAATGTGATACAAAAATAGAATGCAACCGTGTATGTAATAGTTATTGCTAATGTGGACTGTGGAGCTCGGTGTGCAGCTGTCACCATCTCCTTTCTCATGTGCGTCTCAGATGTGGCCTTCGCGTTCTCCATGCCCTTTACATTCTGATCCAAGCACTTGCACCCAGAGTTCATGCTGTACCTACATGCGTTCCTCCTGCCTCAAAAATAAGTCATGGACAAAAGCCAAATTCTCGGGAAACATTCTGTAGTATACGTTTTCTATTTGTGAATAACTGTTAGACCTAACGTCTTTATAAAGCTACACGTGTGAAAGTCTTCCTTAATTTCATTTCTAATCATCTCAGTCTTTCCGGGAGTTGACATAAACCTTTCTTCTGGATTTGTTGGAATAGTCCAGTCTTACAGAGCAGTGTACCCAAATTTCAAACAACTGATTTATAATTGAATATCTGGGATATGACCCATTCACATTCCTGTGATAGGTGGTGCAGAACAAATGCAGAGCAGGATAGAGTTCTGGAAGGGGCAATCATTGTGAGATTGTTGGACTGGCCTTTCTATTAGTATTGCTGGGCACAACCATAGAATATCCAACAATTAGAGAATTATTTTTCACGCTGAATAAGGCTTCAAAAGACAAGAAGTCAGGGGCTGGTGCTATAGCTCTGTGACGGGCTTGAAGCCCATTCTTTTTGTTATCCTACACTCGCGTCTTCTGCCTACCCTTAGGTCGCCTCCTGCTGTGAAAATGACCACTGCAGAGAAGCGGGATTGTGTGCGCCTGCCATGTTGAACAGGTCCACTGGGAAAGCGCTGATTAGCAATGCCCCGTCCCTCAGCAGATTTCGACTTTCGGTTTGCAGTCTCTACAACTGTCACACTGGCCACACCTGGATGCAAGGGAAACCTGGATACTGCGTTTAGGTGGATCCAATAAGTCAGAGTTTTGTCAGCAAGGGGTAATTACACAGATCCTGGAGTGGGAAGTGTCCCAGCTGGGGAAAGTCTGATGGAAGGAGAGCCATCTAATGTGGAACGCGGGTAGTGGATACAACTTAGGCAGAGACAGGAGAGAAGAGGGGGCCCTTGGTGGGGTTACAGTGAAGTAACTTTGAGAAAGAAAATAACATGGCATGTGCAGGAGACTCTGAAAACCCCGCTCCAGGAAAATTCTGTTCTGAGCAGTTGGGATGTGTCCAGTTTCTGGGAGAACCCCCATCCTCCCCACCCCCCACTCCCAAGAACGCTTTGGTCGGATTCAAGTGGAATTTCTGATCAAAAGAACAAAATCTTAAGGGGCTTCTTCTCCCTGCACTACGATCTTTCCCTACGTGTGAAAATCTTAACAGTGGCTACATCCCAGACCAACAAAATCAGGCTTTGGAGGTGGGGTCATGGTGAGAGTTTAATAACTGGCTCTCTGAGAAAGAAAAAGTACTCGTGTGTGTGCGTGTGTGTGTGTAAACTTATTATAAATATACTGATAGAAAGGGTGCACAGCGCACAACTTACACATGGTAATAAAATGTGCAGCACAATACTCTGCCATCAGGTGGTCTTTCAACAGTGATTCCCGTGTAATGCTTTCCTGGACTTCTGCTGAACTCTTGTGTATGTAGTTAACCTGTGGCTGCGACTTAATCATGATTTGATGAAATCTGACTGTCCACGAATGTTTGGCTATGGTCCAAGTTCAGTCATTGACTCACAAGGGTATGTCCAACGTGTGTGTTGGTTATTTAAATCGGTTAACAAACAAGATGGGAGTGAAACAGTGAAGAAGTATGTTGGGATTTCACTTGTTCATCAGGGACACAAAAGATTCTTTGCCTATTGAGTAATAGCTGTCAATAACAGAAGAAAATTTCCTCAATTTTCTGTTATTCCCAATGTAATGGGTACAGCCATGACTTTTAATTTGCATTTACACTTTCTTTATCACTTTCATGAATCTAGATCAGTGATTGGTAAAGTTCTTTAGTAAAGGGCTAGATAGCAAATACTTTATGCTTGGTGGACCACAAACAATCTCTTCCTCCTTCTCTTCCTCTTCCTCTCCCTCCCTCCATCTCCTTCTCTCAACAATCCTTTAAAAATATAAAAACTTGTGGGTCATACAGAGGTATGTGACTGGCTAGATTTGGTCTGTATATGATAACTGGCTGATTTCTCATCTAGACACTCGGCAGTATAACAGATAAGCCCTGATGTAGAATGTTTACTAATTTCTGTGCTGAAAATATTCCATAAGCTCTCTATATGATGGTACTGACCGTGGAGTTGGGAAGAGTCATTAAACAGGTTTTCCACCATTCAGATGCAATAAACAACCTCAAAAGCAGACAGGTAGTAAAATGACAACAAACTGATAGAATCTGAGTATTTATTTCCTTTATTTTTTTATTTTTTATTTATTTATTTTTTTTTGTGGTGCCGGGGATCGAACTCAGGGCCTTGTGCTCGCAAGGCAAGCACTCTAATCACTGAGCTAAATCCCCAGCCCCTTTCCTTTATTTTTAATAAGGTATTTAACTATATGCTTATCTAATCCAATTTTTAATTATGGCTGTGTTTAACAACTGACTGAAGAATTCCCCAAAAGCACCATGTTTTGTGAGCTGCTGAGAACTGGTGGCAGCACACTCCTAGGTGGGATGCTGCGTCTTTTTTATTTATAAAGCTCCCCGGGGATTCCAGTGTATGACCACGGCTTTCAACTGTCTGGCCTCTCTGAGGCTGCAGCAGAAGCCCCGCGACGTGCTTTCCTCAATTTCTCCCAAATCTGTAGATCACATTTTCCAAAGTCACTGATTGAGCCATCAGAGTTTCTTCCCTCTGACCATCCCAGTCATCAGCTCCAGACCTTGTCTCGCCCGAGTTATCGCTTCCTGGATGGACTGGCCAAGCAGTTCAGGTCCCTGCTCCAGTTAACCACCCTTAACCACCCTAATTAACCATTTCACACCCTGAGTAATTCACCAGCTCCAACTTGGGATATTTATTTGCAACTTCCGGGCGTTTCCTCAGCTTTCCTTCCTCCAGGAACCAATGCCTGGCGTGTTCTTGGTGCACGACAGATATGAGGAGAATGAGCCTGCCGGGGCAGCAGGTTTCGTCAGGGCTTCATGAGCCGGGAGGCCAGAGCATGAGGCTCTTTGCGCGACCCGTGCGCTTGTCTGACCTAATCCACCTTCCAGCTCCCCTCTGCCCTGGCCCTCGAGGTGCCCAGCCCCTGTAAGCTTTCAGAGCAGGCTGGTCTGTGGGGGACTGGCATGCAGCAGGGAGAAAGAAGCCTGAGGGGCCCTTCCCTTTCTTTCTCCTTTGGATGGCATCTCTGGTAGGGGCCAAGTTTCCTTCTGTACTATGTCCTCTGTTATGACTTTGGCTCCCCAGGCTGTTCTGACTTCTGGCCTCCTTGTCCCTCTAGCCCTGGAAAACAACATCCTGCTGGTGCTAATCTTTCTTTGGGTTGTCTTACATCCTCTTTGCCCTTTCACTTCCTTTGAAATCTTTAAAACAGTTTACTGCAATAAATTTCCTTCTCTGGGAAGCTGAGGCAGGAGGATTACAATTTTGAGCCTAGCCTGGGCAATTAAGCAACTTTAAGAGATCCTATATGGGGGGGGAGAGAAAATCAAAAGGGCTAAGGATGTAGCTCAGTGGGAAAGCTAATCCCTAGTACCATTAATAATAAGTTAAATAAATAATAAAACAAAACCCCCCTCTTCAGCTCTTTTGTTAGCAGGGCCCTGTCAGGTGCAGCCTGAAATGTCGTGCGGAGGAGTCTGCCTCTTGCTTTGTGGAGCTGGCACGGCTCCACCGGAGGCTTTGGAGGAGGGACGAGGCATGGAAACGGTGTTTCAGGAAGCTTCATTTAGCAGAGACACTGGCGATCTCAGCAGCATCCTAGGGAATTTGTAGATAGCCTTGAGGAGTGTATGAACACTGTAGGAATCTGTGCAAATTTGGGGGCATACTTACTTAAGCAAATTTTTTTTCCTGAGGAGAGAGCCTGTAGCTTTTATCAGATTCTCGACAGGGTTCCAGCTATGTTAGGAACCACTGGACTAGATGTAGGAATGTGGTGAGGAATCCAAGTAACTCAATGATCAGTCGGCTCAGTGACCCAAGAGGACTTCTTCAGAAGTCTGGGCAGGCAAGAGATGTGAACAAGCAAGAGATGTGGAGGCACCCCAAACTTAGCAAAGGTGGGGGGCTTTTAGGCCCTAGAACGGTAAGGCCCAGAGGAGATGGCAACTGGGGCCTGGGCAGCTGGTGTCCTGGAGGAGGGGCCTCTCTGGGCAAGCAGAGAGCTTGGGGGCTGCAGGCTCTTCAAAGATGGGCTCTTGAAGCAGGGCAAGGGCAGAGGACACTGTGGTCCTCTCCTCCCACCCTGTGACCAGCCCTCACTGCCTTCCCTGGTCTTGAGCCCAACCCCAGGCAGCAGCCAAGGGAGCTTGGGTGACACGGCCTTCGGGGCCAGAGTAGGGCAGAGAATGCAGGTCCATGGGTGGGCTGGGACCGAGCTGAGTGGATGGAGAATAACTAGTGCCCAGGAACACTGCACAGAGCTCCCAGAAACGTGCAGAAGGGAATTGGTGTGATTCCTGTTTGATTCCTGGCACCGTGCCTCACAGTCCACTCTGGACTCTGCTTTTCATCAGATCCTGTGTGCTAACTCGGCCCTGGGAAAGCCTGCTAAAGAGCAGCAAAATACAGAGGACTTTGTTGTTGTTGTCAACTTTGTCCTTGTGCTGCTGCTTTCGAAGTCTGTGACCTGAGTTTCACCCAGGAGGTCTGGTGGTTGGCACTCATGTCCTCTGTGGTGCTTTCTGGCTTCCGTGTTTTATGATGCTTCAGGGTGTCTTAAATGGCTTCTTCCCTGGGAAAGGCATTTAGGGTTCTGGCTCCTTCTAAGATGGGGAGCGACCTTTCCTTGTCTGTTGTCTTTTGCAGGGGTTTGAAGGCTGGAAAAGATCACTGGCAGTAGCATCTTGTCCCTCCAAGGAGCAGACCGCAGGTTATTAGCATTTTATCGACTTTGGCTCTGCTATTGATTGTCAGGATTTGTAGTGAAATGCTTTAATATACGTTTGCGTCTAAGGGCGACACAGGCTGAAGCACTAAGTTTGCAGACGTGTTTACACTGTAGTTTGTGTTCTAGAGAAACATCACATAAAGAAACAGGCTGGTAGAGGGACCCGAGAAGTGTTGCTGAAGGGAGCTGGCTTTGGTGTGCATTTCGAAGATTTAATTTTAATTAGCCGATGCAAATGATCTGTTCCATAAATATAAAACAAAAGGACAAGAAAATGTTCTCTGCGTCAACATCAGGATGTCTGACTTACAATTCCATTCAAATAGTGCCCTAAAAATGATCAGACACTGAATACATTATTTTTCTGACTTTGACAAAACCAGTCTGCGCGAAGCAGCAGCCCCATGAGGTTACGGATAAACCGACCACGTTCAAACGTCAGCATTTTCATGTCAGTCACAGAGTTTCTTAAGGGCCACGTCACTGTTTAAGGACTAATGTGTTTGGAGAGGGGAAAAAAACCACACGGTGTTATTAGGCAGAATCCGCTTTACATAAAGGGACTGGATCGGTCTGCCCCTGATTCTGTCTCCTGCTTTATTGTCCTACTTCAAACACGGGCCCCGGGCACCATTGCAAGCAAGGGCTGATTGAACTGTCGCCCTGACACTTGTCAGCTGTGGATAATACGGGCTTCAGTCCGTCATGCTCACACATAAATGAACCATGACAGAGATAGACTGTTGAATAGAAAAAGCAGTTTTACTGTGGATAACCTTTCTTGAATAAATGCAACAAATCATACAGCCAGAAAAGGGGGAATGTGTACCTTAGTGGGGCAGAGATGGTCAGAACCAAATGGTTATTATCCTTTTGGGCCAATGAAAATGGCCCACTTATCCAAAGATGTTATTGAGAGAAAGGTAAAAGTGCTGTGATTATCATAGAAATGATGGCAGTTGAGTCTATGTGGTAGTCAGTATGATATCACATAACGAAACCCAGTTACAGCTCCCCAGGTTTTAAAAAGGAGGCATTGTTTATGTACCAAATGGAATCCACAATTGTTCTTTGAAAATGGTGGCACACATCTTAATTAAAAGAGCAGAAGAAGAATCTGCAACTCTTTATGTCTTTAAAACATTTCTTCTTTTTTATTGAGAAAAAAAAAAAAGAACGAAAGAACTCCCAATAGAAACTATGGAAACTCTACATTTCAATCAAGACAGTCAAAAGAATGATTTGAATTTACAGGCCTGTAATTGGAACAAATTGGAAACAAAAGAAGAGCTCGTTCAAGCCATGTGATATGGCTACAGTACTGCTGTGTACAGTGTGCTAGGAAAAAAAAAATCGTGTTTCTTTAAAGCAAAGCTAACTCCACTGCAGGCTCCAAGCAATTTGCATAAATGTCTCTCCCATGATTTTTTTTATTTATGGACCCTAAGTTTCTAATTAAATACTAATTAATACTATCACTAGAATTGTCTCCCATCCCCAGCCCTTCATAGCTTTGTCACTTTGATTAATGCACAGTCATTTATTAACTTATTTAACAAGCCGGGCGCCTCGTGACAAACTAGATTAAATTATCCTCATAACAGTCTCATTACTGAAAAAAAAAGGAGAGACAGAGTTTTAAACTTAATAAAAATTATCCTCAATAATGTTAAAGCGTTTTCACTGTACCCTTAAAAGATAGAAATAGGTTCTTGTTTGATTTATAATATATGGAGTTGTATAAAACATCCATTAATAAAATTTATAAGTTCATTGAAGCTTGCACATTGCAGTAGTGCTGTAGCCTGGGTGCTTATTATTTAACTTTTGCTGTAGTTATGAAGACAATTAATGTCCTGACCAGATAGGGACTAAAATACCCACTAGAATGAGATAATTAGAGACATAAATAATGTTTAGGTTCTTGTGTGCTGCTTTTAAATTAATTGTTTTGTTTTCTATCCAAAGTTGATAAAGAAGAAAATGAGAGTTTACCAGGGAGCTGTGCAGGAGGTGAGACATTTGTCTCAGTGGATTGGTAAGTGCTGGCAAGTCAGGCACGAGGGTTGCTGCGGGAGTCTGGTCTTCTGGGTAACCTTTGGCCCTTGTTGCTCTCTGGCTCCCTCTAGTGGCTAGGTGCTGGTGACCGGCTCTCCTTGCAGCTAGGCCAGAGCTGGAGGGATGAGTCAGAGCCCGGAACTGAAGCCACCTCATGAAGAAGTGGGGTAAACTTCTTGTCTTAGGCTCTAAGGAGAAGGAGAGCCCCAAAGGGAGCGAGACATGCCTATGGCAGCAAAGTGTTCATGCTGACAAAGCAGAATGCGGGAAGGAAACAGTGGCTCAGGCCCACTGGTCTCCAAAGGAAAGTGCATAACACATTCGCTTGTGTGGGGCTCTGACCTTCCTTTCTTTAGGCTGTTTGTTAAAATACCTAAATGCAGAGTGTTCCGAGGCCAAGTCTTGTCTCGTTTTCAGTTTCTTGCTAAAATAGCGCCCTCTTTAAGCTCCCAAGGTGATCGCTGGAGTCCAGAGGAAGGGCCTCTTCCCTTCGCCCCATCTGATCTCCTGATGAAAAAGGGTTTGCTACTTAAGCTTCCTTTTAGCCTTTAGTGTCCCAAATCTTTGGGTGGGGCCTTTGAGAAGGGGTAGTAGCTCCTTGGTCACAGATAGGGAGCTGACGTCCCATATTGGCAGCATGTCAACATTTACAAAGTCCTTTGCCATATAATGTGCTGTCTTTGTCCCCCCGGAATCCTGGGATACTCGGAGATTTATGTTACTAGGGCTGCTGCAGAGTCATGTGGTGGTTTGTATTCGCAAATGGGCTGCCTGGTTACTTTACTCCAGGACTGAGCACCTGGATCTCCCCTGCCCGTATCTGAGGTTCTTCCTGCTTTTCCACATTTCTGTAGCTCACCCCCATTGCTTCTCTCCCACACCCTCCTCTCGCTCTCACCTTTTCTTTTTATCCTTGATTCAGAGCAAGGATAACAATAACTGTACCAGTTCTCACACTAAAATAGCTCGCTCATCAAGCAGTTTGCAGACTCGTGTTCCGAGAATGTGCTCTGAGGTTACAGTCACGGTCACAGTCATCTCCAAATCACACCCCCATCTCTGGGGCCTACATAGGTGGCAAAATGTCTTTATTATTTGTATCTCTTGTTTAGCATTAAGCTCTCCGTCTTTGAAAGTCTATTCCTAGAGACCTGTTAGTAGATGTTGGATTTGGCCAAAAATAGATCACTGTAAGACTAAGTATCAGCTACCTGATTCTCTAGGTTTCATTCAGGCAACTTCATTTGAACTCAGTATGCTAAGTTCCCAGGCTAGCTAAGTTCCCAGTATGCTAAGTTCCCAGACTAGCCCAGTACTCATCTGGGGCAAGTAGGCTAAATCAAATTAAAGAAGCCTCTCGGGGGACTGGATGAGGAGGTGTCATGGATTAACGTGAAGCCCAGAAAGAGAAAAGCGTCTTGACTGATGCAGGAAGGAGAAAGCTCACTAATCTTCCTGTCCAGCTTTTTTCCTTTGAGCGCCCTTTGGCTTCCTTGAGATGGCTGTAAGAATGGAGGGTGCAGGGAGAATGGTGGCCAGAGGGATAGGAATGGTAGCACCACGGATTAAGGATGTGAAGTTGAAAAGAACAGAGGAGAGACTTTTAAAAATTAGTTCCTAACCTTTAAGAGGCAAAGCAATGTTTAAGTGCACATTGCCTGTTCCAGTTTTAGAGCTGCTGGTATTCCTGAGATGAGGCCAGGAATCTGCATTTATAATAGTGACTCTGATAAAGAGGGTCAGTCCATGGGCAAGTTTTTATGAAACACTACACAAGGCAAGAGAGGAAGGAAAGATGGAAGAGCTGGTAGGAAGTGAGGGAATTTTGTCTGCGTCTTTCTGTAGACTCTGCTTACCTGGGGCTGCATCTTCAAGTGGCCATTATGAGGGTATGTGTGGGTGGTGTGTACAAAAGTTGCTCTTCATGGCCGGAGAGGGAATTCTGGTCACAAGCACATTTCACAAGCTCTCACCAGCGCCTCTCCTAAGGGCTTATCCAGGCAGTTGAGCTAAAATTCTAGTCTACGTTGTGTCTATTTGAAGCTGCTTCGTTAAGATCTGTCTCTATCCTATTCATCTCTTTCTTCTGATACCTGAATCCTTTGGTGAAGGGGTGTCTGAAGGAAAAATGGGGGTGCAGCAGAACTGAGCTAGGGTTGATGCAAGCATTTGAGTAAAGAGAAGATTGTCCAGAGGGGCCCTATTTTCCTTCTCCACAGAAGCCCCTGCCCCCAGCATAATAAGGTGTGAAAATGGCCTCAGTTAAATGACCCCAGGCCCCTCAGGCTTAGTCGGATTTATGTCTGGCTTCTGGAGGCCAGATCTATTACTTGGGTCGTGGCAAGCAGTCAGAAGTAGTGGAAGATTAAGTGACCTTCCCCAGGCTTCCAAACTACACATGCACTCAGCTGTGACTTCCTGATGTACTGGGATTTGGCTATCATGCTCTTCACACCTTTACAGCCACGTGGCCAGCAGGGTGGCGGCATCATATGGGCACAGCATCAGTGAATATCCACGTTCACAGAAGTGCCAGGCACTGCGCTGGGTGCTGGGAACAGATTACGATGAAAGAAGTTTTCTCGTAGGTTGGCTAGACTATTGTCCCTTGAGGACTAACAGTGACAGTGCCCTGAACTGAAAGAGTGAACCCAAAGAGGTTACCTGTGGTTGCAGTGCTATGTCTTTGAGTGTAGGTTGGAAGAGGAAGGAAGCAAAGCCATGGGGGAGCTGAGAGAACGAAGACGTGGGAAAAATGGGGAGATGGCTCAAGGAGATTAAAAGAGGTCTTTTGGATTTGAGGGAACACGAATCACAGGAAAGAGGGATGCGCTCGCTCAGAGAGCAAAGGAGAAGACTGAGGGCATCTCAGACAGAATGGGGGAGGGAAAGGAATGAAGGGGGGTAGAGAGCAAGTATGTTGGTTGCACGGGCCACTTGGATATTGGAGAGCCCAAGGTGATGGCAAAAGGGAGAGAAGGAGGAATTTACATGAAGGGAGAAGAGAAATGGTCTCCGTGGGGGGGAAGAGGTATGGGTTGTTTCTTTGGAGGCCCCGGGTGGAGGGGAGCAGAGGCCTCTGAGGAGAAGGGGAGGGCTGGGAGACCGGCTCCAGTGGAAACAGGATGAGCAAGGAAAGCTCAGATCCTGATTTCCAAGGATGAGGGAGTTGCTTGCCGTGGAATGGAGGTTCCGGAGGGAACTGGCCAAGCACGGGTATCAGAAGAGAAGATGGAGCAGGCTTGCAGGGGCTGCTCATGTGTGTGCTGTGGGCTGCCCTTCACCCCCTCCACATAAGGGGATTTTTAAATGCTTTGCTTGGGAAGTTGTGGAATCGATTTTGTGAACATAACTGGCTTTAAAAATAAGAATGTAAAAATATCTTTTCATTCAAAAACACAAAACAAGTTATCTGCAGATATGGACAATAAAACATCATGGATTTTCCAACAAGAAATAACTGAAATCTATAACCTTTCCCTTCATCTCTCTTTTCCAAGCAATCTCCCTGAGATGATTGGTGAAAAACGCTACTTTAAGTTCATGAATAGTGATCATGCACTATTTTAGGAATCAGAACATGCCACCTTCCGTGCCACCTCCACCCACTCCGCCCATGCTGGGGTCCTCCTCTTCTCGAGGATGCGCATGACACCTCGTCGTCTCACCCAGCAGCAGCCCCTCCCCTCTCAGGAGAGCGGTGATGTCTCACCCTGCCCGCAAAGCCTCCGCAAGGCTTCAGACTAGCTTCCGAGTGGCTTTGCACACTGTTTGCAGCTCTCAGAGAATTCTCCTTCTAACTTTCATGCCTCCCAAGGTCACAGTGGCCATTTTGGATGGCTTAAAAATAATTTCTGCATCAATTTTGGATCTTTATTAGTTGGAATTAGTGAGTCTAAAGCTAGAACCCCCTAAAAGGCAGAGCAGCCATCTCAGAAAAGTGCCTTCCTCACCAGCAGCTGGAGCCACAGTGAGCACCTCTGGAGCCCCATCTTCTCCTTTGCTGCACCTCGCCTGTCCCACTGGCCTCCAGCCTGCTCGAGCTGGAGCATCTGGAGTTGCTGCCATGTGTCCACCAGGTTCTTCCTCTTTCAACCCACTAAAGGCTGCCTTCCTTGAATATGTTTCTCGGTTTGAGACTCATCACCTTTGTCTTTCAAGGACATGGCATCATCTTTGGTCACAATGACTTGTGCGTTTTTGGGACTGAACATCTTGTTAAGATTTTGGGGCAACCTCTCCTCTCCAAACACCTGCAAAAGCCGTTTAAAAAGAGCCAGTTTCAGAGGATAGTTTTTCTTTATTCTCCCAAATTTATTCACAATACATTATGCAGGTGTTTTGATGAGAATACAGAAACACCTTGAGACACTGTATTTCTTTGAAACATGAGAATTTAAGATCATTGCTATTCTAGGACAAGGCTTAGGTAGAAGAGCTTTTTATTGCTTTAATTTGCATTATTTCATTTACTTCTCAGAACTTTCTCAATTAGCAACAGCTTGATCTTGCAGATGAGATAATAGAACCAGAGGAAACTCACAGAAATTTACATATTTAGTAGTTGGCAGAGTCAGGACCAGAGCCTAGGTGTTGACTCTGTGTCTGGTGATCTCTCTCCTGATCATTCTGCCTTTCAGACTGCAGACAGATTAGACAGCAAGATCATTCCTGATCAGGAGTGCGACAGGTAAGAATTGTAGGGCTCCCTGTACTATATCTAATCCAACCCCCAGCTTCTCAGATATTCAATAAATGTACCTAATAAGGAGAAATGTAAACCACAGGATTAAATACCTATAAATACTATTTCTGAAAAGAAAAGAACCATTTTGTAAATGTACACAAAATACGGAAAAAATAGCATTTTATCTTTGTGCTAGGGCCATGTTAATCTTCTGTATATTGTTCTAATTTTAGTATACATGCTGTTAAGCAAGCTCCAGAACATTTTAAAAATGAATGTACTACAATAGAAAAATCAAAGCTCTAGAATATTTTAAAGATATTGTAATAGGAAATATCCCAGTATATCATGTTGTAAAGTATTGTTTGGGGAAATGTTTGTGTTGGATATATGTATGTATTCACATGCGGGTCATGATAGCAAATTTACTCTGCATTGTGGATCACACTAACAAGTGTTGGGAGGCCAGTGGTATGGTGGAAAAGCATCGGAAATTGAATTCTGATACTTAATTTCAACCTTTACCAACAATCACCTGCCAAAGCCGCCTGTGTGAGCCTGGCCGAAGAACTGAATCCTCATGGTGACCGTCCCCTTACCTATAGAATGAGCAGGTTAGGCTAGATTATCTCTGAGCTCCTTTCCTCTAAGATTTGATCATTCTGGCGATTCTGTCATGACAGTAATGAAATGCAAAAGCCTTCCGAATGGGAAGACGGGTGGGGAGGGGGCAGAGCAGAGAGACAAGCAGGAGCCAGGTGCAGTCGTGTGACTTTGCTGCAGCAGCTGGTGCCCTCATGTTTGTGGCTGCTGCTTGCAGTCACGTTGGTGGCACCCCAAGATGCTGCTGCCATAGGGTGTGAATGATGACCCCCATAAGTCCAAGTTGGAGCCTGTGGACAGCAGTGGAGGCCAGCACTGCCAAACACATGCACCTGGTACCACGCTTGGCACTGCTAGGTGCTCAGAAGTGGTTCTTAATGACAAGCATGATAAATATTCCAAGGGAAGCAAAGGAAAGGCAACTTAGAATGAGTTGCAATTTAGGAACTGTACTTCCTCAGCAGTCTAAATGGTGCTGGAGTAACGAAGACCTTCCTTGGAAAACGAAACAAAACAAAACCCACCCCGCAAAATGAGGGGAAGTAATTTCAGAAAATATGCAATGTGAAAATCTTAGCATAACTCTTTCTTTGGCGTAGATTGGCACTTAGTTCTCTGAAGAATGAGGACTTGTTATTATTGTTCACTCATTTGATGGATAAGATGCAAGTTAATTTCAGGGTGGAGAAAGACCCAAGAGGTTCCTTGTTTTCTGTTAATACAGAAGACATCTCTGACACTAGCACATAGGATATTGTGTGTGTGTACACACATTTACAAGAGAACTGATAAATGCACTACACGCATAAATTGCTTATCGATTCTGGAACAGCATACAACATGACAAGAAGTGAGGTATATGTGTGTGATATACTCACACATGGAGAAATTGAGGGAATTTTTTTTTCCTCAGGTGGAAACATAATGCCAGAAAACATCCTGCCTTTGAAGAACAAAAGTACAAAGATGTTCCAACAATTGAAGGTTATAGTTTTGCAAAATTGCTTATTATTCATCACATTTGGAAACAGGGCATGGAGAAGAAAATCATCTTCCCCTCCCTCAATCTCTTTAGCATGCTTCAATTTTAATGTCACCTACTAGGGAAGAATTAATAAGATGTATCTGTTGGCCTTCAAAATATTCTGGTTGACAAGAGCCTTGTGTTCATAAAGCAAATCAAAAGTGGGCTTGCTTGTTGTTGAACACTGAGTACTTTTAAAAGAATAAATTAATAATTGAAGTCATTTCACTGGGAGGGCACTAAACTGCCAGCTGGGGCCCCAAGGCCTACTCTGTGACCAAGGTATAGGGATGGAAAGGGCCCCTCCTGGTCCCCACAAGAATCTCCTCCAGCCTTTCTTCAACTGGACTGAGCCCCCTCGCCAGACCCTCCTTTTGTGCAGGTGACTGGGGTGATGGAAGGGGCGAGTACCTTTCTGGTCACAACTCATTGCGGCTGAAATAAATCCCGTGAACCTTACGTGGGAAGTTGATGTAGCAGCTTCTTCAGTTGCTCCATTTACTTTCAAAGACAAAACCAAAACAGAATTCAAAACCAAAATAAAAATAACTCCCAATCTAGTCCCAACAACAGGGGGAAAAAACCAACCCAGCCCGTACCAACCAAGCAGGCAGTATTTTTGGCTGTGGGCTGGGCTGGTGAGATGCTCTTTGGCCGCCTGTCACTGTGTACAGCAGTCTGACTGGAATTTGTGTGAACCGGGAAAGGGAGGGTTATATTTGGCTTCTAGAAGGGAAGTCACCGAGGTAGAGAGGCAACTTTAGGTCACAGCATCTGAGCCGACAGGAGGGGAAGCAACTCCCCCATTTCCGGTTCAGGAAGTGGGTGGGACAAAACAGCTGAAACTTCTGGCGGGAGCTAGGTGCACACACTCCACCCTGACCGGAGGAGCTGGTGGAAGACAGCCTGCCTCTGGCTGACCCTGCTGCATCTGGCTGCCAGGTCGGAGGGTCAGAGGCATGGCGCCCCTCCCACCCCCTCCCAGCTACTGCGCCTGTGAGTGCTTCGTCTAGATTGATATTGTCTTCTCCTGGTGTTGTGTTTAAGGCAGCTTCTGAGATGTTGTTTATGAGTTGTTCTCATGCCCAGTGTTTGCTATTAGATGGTGGGTGCTTTGGTTTGCCTTTATGGACCACATGGCTTCCACACACAAGGACACTGAAAAAGTCACACATGAACAAGGCTTGCTTCCCCCTTGAAGCTCGGGGTTAGGGTTATATATAATAAATTACTAAATCTTCAGTTGTGTTATAAAAAGAACGACACTAGAGTCATGATAGAAAAACAAGGTTATTGTTTATGAATATACCATTATAATATGCATTTTGTAAGGCTCATTGATTTATTTCCAGTTCGGGAAACCACATAGATATACAAAATGGTTCATTAGCTATTCATTATACCTCCTTAGCTGCTTTTATTAGAAATGCCCACGGTGCCAGTGGCAAGTAGGACGTTTCAGGGGCCGAATCAATGCTTGGAACTCATCAATTTCTTATAGGCAGTTTTGGTTTAAGGTATTTTGATGATTTTATAGAAATGTTTTACCCCATTAAAAAGCTATAATTTAAACTGCGGAACAGGGCAGGCACACATTAGATGATAAATGGCTTTGTGTAAGAGATTTCAGATTTGTCAAATCTGCATTAAAGAACTATATTTGAAATTGGTTCGTAGGTTGGGTGAATTCTCCAGGTGAAAATGACATTTGTTTTATGGATCCTTCTGAAACATTCCCCCCAGAGTTTTCATTTGCATAAATCATGTCCGAATTCAACACTCCAGGAACAGCCAGCAAGGTGGAGGGGCCTCTGCTGCTTTGCTGTTCCCTTTTTATCTGAGAAAAGGGTCAGTTTCCTCATCTGCAAAACAGACTGGGATGACTCAGAGGGGAGAATATTTGCATTCATTCATTCATTCATTCATTCACTTACCAGTTACTTACTGAGCAGGTGAGGGCACTAAAGAAACACCACATCCAAAGCCTTATCCTTGTTCTCTTGCAGGAGACATCCAACTCAGACAAAGACAGTACGTGGATCAGATAATTTCATGGATCGGAAGTGTTCTGAAGGCCATCAGCGATGAACGTCATGACGGCATGGGTGCTTGGGTAGTGGCGGGACCTCTTCTGTGAAAAAGTCATGTCAGCCAAGGAGATGCCATCTGGGGGAAGAGCATTCCAGAAAGAGGACCAGAGAAGGCAAGTGAGAGGTTGATGGCATGCGCAAGGAGGAGAAAGGCCGGAGCCTTTCCTGGGGCGGGGCGGGGCACTACTGGATGAAAAGCCAAAGGCCACAGGGCGGTGAGAGGAGACAAGAGGAGGAAATGGGGTCAGAAACACTGGAATTGGAGGCAGATGGACGTGTTATGATGCAGGAGGCTGTGCTGCAATGATGAGCGACCGCAGCTCAGAGGTCGAAGCCAGTTCTTTCTTGTGCCTGTTTTGGAGGAATGCAGGCCTGTTGGCTCATCTCTGAATGGGTTGCAGATTCCTGCCATCATGTCGCCACCATCTCAGCAGCCTTCATTTCTAGGCTCATAAATTGGGAAGGAAATGAGCAGAAGTTGTGTGGCATGTTCTAGGGCCCAGGGCCGCTGAGAAGCCAGTTGTGTGACTGGAACCTGACTGCAGGAAGCCTGGGAAATTAAGTCTTTTTGGCTGTTGAGGTAGGAGTCACTGAATGGCGAGTGTCCGGCCGGTCTTTGCCACAAGACAGATAGGAGGAAAAGGGAGATCCTGCTATTCTCCCCCCAAAAAACTTGACGTCATGCACAGATACCATTTTGGCCAGGTGCGCTGGTGAAGGCGCTGGGGAAAGGAAAGGAATATCCTCACAATGGTGATTTTGATTGTGTCTACCAGAGAACACACAGAAAAGAAAGAGGGGAAAGAGACATAACTTCAGCCTTGGGAGGAAACTTGTTTAATGACCCCCTGGCTTTAGGCTGAAACTAAGTCAATTTTGCTGTTTGTTTGGAGTCTGGAGGAGCAGCCAGATTTGATGCTTGGGACTCCTAACTTCTTTTGCCTGGCATTCAAGTCTCCCTTCCATGTGGCTTTAGTACATGTTCTGCCTGCTGCACCCACCCACTCCAGCCAGGCCAGACTTCCCGAGGCTTCCCACTCAGTAGGAAATGGATTCCATCCTCCTGAATGCTCATTCTTCTCCTCCTGCAATGTCTGGTCCCTCTCCTCTCTCCAAATCTGTGAGTCTTTCTTGTCTTTGTGGCTCCTTCCATGCCTTCTCTTACCTCAGCTGGAGGAGTGGGTCATATGCGTTATTCCTACGTATGCCTAGCTCACTGCATGGCTGGCCTGAGGGTATGCAGTCGTAGACAGGCTCCATGTTTCTCCCATTCAGCCTTCAAATACGTTCAGATGCGTCGCTATGTCCCATCCTTTAGAGACATCTCACACAGATCCTGTAGCTTTCTAGATTACTTCCAATTGTTGAAAGTCTCCATTTTGATTATTTTTAAGTATTGAAGATCCAGTTCAGTTTAATGTAAAACTTCAAACTCACCTCCAAATCAAAGGTACTGACTTAAGCTAAAGCCTTAGCGAGAGCCCTTGGTGTGCAATTTAATCCTCTCTCTGGCTTTTCCAGGGCCCAGATGGGTTTTGGTGAAATTACAGAGAGAGGTACAAAAATGATCTCACATCAACATTTCCGTGAGGCTACTGTAGATGGGCCACTCAGCACCCTTCATTTTGGCAGGAGGACAATCCTCAGTTCTCTCATAGAGCACAGTGTTGGAGAATTTCCTCCCACTTATCGCAAAAACCTCACACCTCAGTCCTGATTCCTCTGCTCCAGCCTCTCTGGCCTTCCTTCTATTCTTTCTGCCTCAAATCCATCACACCTCTATTCCCTGCACTCAGTCTTCCCTTTTCCCCATTATCTAGTTATATTTTAAATGTCAGCTCAATTGTCAGTTCTTTGGAGAATCCTAACTTAAACTTTCATGCTAGGGCAGACCTTAACTGTGCACTCTCACAGACCCTGTAATGAGAACATCGATTGTGTAAACAGTTGTTTAGCACCCGTCTTCCCTACTTGCATGTGGATTCCAAGAAGACTTGGTAAATAGATATTTGTAGAAAGACGGAATAAATGGATTTTCTCAATAAGCTTGTGAGCACTTCATCATTCCAGTAACTATCTATGGAACTGACATAAAATTGAAAGCCAGAGCCGTGTCTATTAACCTCTGGATTTGCTATATGACTTGGTGCATAGTAGGAATACATAGTAGTACATAGGTATTCTAGAAAAACCTGTTCCCTAAGTGTTTTGAACACCCTAGTGAGAGTTAAACCAAAAAATAGGGAACTGGCCGGGATGTAATCCTGACCTGCACCTTGCAGAGTCCCTCAATGTTAGCAGAAGAGTTATTGCTGTCTCTGCAAATATTATGCCAGCCAAGGCAAGGGACTTGCCTTTAACCAGCTGACTTGATATTCTGTAGTCCAAATGGAGCATGATTGTAGGAAGGGGACATGGATAATGTAACCATAGATCTAAAGACTAATAATTTGCCCCTTTGTTTCCTTTAACACACTTGTACCACTATCAGCCCAACCAATCCAATTCTTGGGTTCTTCAAACAGGGTCACCATATGCGCCTTCAACCTGACTTGTATGAAGACTTGTTTTATTAGTCACAATTAGTTGCAGGTGCAAGGACTGAGGGCACAACTAACTGTGTCTGGAATCACCTCCTCACATATGCAATTAAACACTTGCACACTCAGAATTAGGTTCAAGTGGCTAATTGCACCCGGAAGTAGGTAATTGCAGGTGCAATTAGCTGCAAGTGCAATTTTTCACCCGAGACTAATTGCTCCCAAAGTAAGGAGATAGGGATTGGAAATTCAGCACCTAATGTATGTGTGGTTATTGCAACCACCTGTGATTTTAATAGTCCTCCCCCTCCAACTTCAAGTGTGGTGGCCTCCCTTTGGTCTTTACGAAGAGTTAGGTTGTTTAACTCCTTCTGTGTGTTCATTCTACTGCACTCTTTTCCCCAGTGGCTCTTCTTTTTCTTACATAGACCTTCTTTCTTCAGAATCTCTTTCTTTCTTCCGGAATCTCTGGCTATTTAAGGGACACATGTTCCTGTGCTCTTCAACTACCTAAACTCCCTCAGAATCTAACTGAGAAATGGTCAGTGACTTGAACAGCATAGTGGGTGGTAACTTCCAATTAGGTCTTGCACACAGCTCCTTGAGAAGTATCATTTGAACATGACAGATGAAAAGCTCTGCTCGCCACCCCAGGTGAGGAGGAGGTGGACTGCTTACTCCATCAAAGCCCCCAGCAACTTGTCTTCACCAGCAAGCTCCACTTGAAACATTTTTTTCTACAAGCTTTTCTCTCATATCTGTAAGAGTGCAATCAGAAACCCACTATATAACACACATACCCACGCATATGTATGCATATGTCCATGCATGTATAGTTAATGATTACAAAATCAAAGCACGACAGGGGAAGTACAATGAGTTTTGATTTAAATTTAATACACTAAAGCTGATCAGTGCTACTCCAGAAAGTCTTTTGTTAATGCTACTCCAGAAAGTCTTTTGATTATGTAAATATCTTTTAGGTAAGGAATTGATTATGATAGTTATTTTAACAGAGAGAATTTAATAAAGGGAATTAATTAAACCAGTATTAGCAGACTAAAAGGCAGGAAAAAAAAAAAAAGGGAATCCTGAGGTATCTCAGAGATAGTAGCAGCAGGAAGCAGCTCTTCCCCAAAGGCAAAGGCAAGAGCCAGGGGCAGCGGTTATTAGACCTGGCTTCTGGGTGGAGAGGCTGGCAGAGCCCAGCACAGAGCATCGGTGCGGGCAGGAGGAGGACTGCACAGAGCTCAGACCCAGAATTCAGAGCACGAGGCACCATCCGAGCTTGGAGACGCGCCCCCGAGGAGCCGGACACCACGCTCGGAGTGGGGCACTGCCCAGATAGCAGTGTGCCGCAGCAACCTGCCGAGCAGACAGGCGCTTTAGAAGGAGGGAGACACGGCGCGGCGAGTGCCTGGATTAGATCAAACCAGGACGGAGCATGTTTTGATAGAAGGGGAGAAGGCAGTTGCAGAAAGGAAAAGGCCGCGGCGTTAATGAGCGTAAGTCTTCGCGGAGTGCGTGCTTTTAATGTGCCTGATTTTCTCTATGTCCAGCATTTTCCTTTGCATGATTTCATTAATTGATTTTATCATGGTGAAATGTGTGTGTGCGCGCGTGTGTGAAAGAGCGAGGATGAGAACAGGAGAGAGTATGTCTCAGTAAGCATCAGCTGTGGTCAAAGACGGTGGTCCTAACAGGTGTGCATGGCCGGCCCTGCCCAGCAGTCTGTAGCTGATTTCTTTTCCTTGCAGTTCACCTGGCTGGTTAAATCCTCTTTCTCGCTGGGAGAGTCCAGGGCGGCCTAACACTGACCTCCTGACTGCTGCGGAGTGCTGACTCCTCCGCTTCCAAGCTTAGTCATTCTGAGGTGGGACAGGCTCCTGCTTGCCAAGCTGGTGGCGGCCTCAGCTGAATGCCAATCTGATGGGGCAGTCAACCCCTTTGAACTCCCTCTGGCTATTGAATCTGCTATTGTTTAGACTCTGGTATGTGTGGACTGGTGACAAAGCCTGTGATGACAACCGGAGGGGATGGGAGGAGGGCGGAAGGCCTTCGACTTGGCCTGGGCACCTGGCGACGCTTTATTGCTCCAGACGGATTCTGCTGTCCCCGGCTCTGGCTGTGGGCTGCAAAGGGCAGTTGGTCTCACTCTCCACAGGAAGGTGGTGTTTGTTTGGCGGCAGCAGAGCCAGGCTCCCTAATGGATTGCTTCACTGAGCATTTCCACTTGGCATGGGGAACAAGTGTTCCTTTGCCTTATCACCCTGATTGGTTGCATCTTGTGTCCCTCGAGAGGGAAAATAAATATTAGGGGAAGCTGGGTCACCTACCAGGATTTTGGGCTAAGAAAACTCCTGGTTTTCTCAGGAAAAGTGAATAAAAGAACATGATACAAACAAACAAAAAATACTAACAAAAAAACCCCCTGGAAATAGAAGAAAGAAAACAACAGGTTTAAAAAATGTGACTACCCCAATAACCCCTCCCCAAATGTGACTAACCTGGAATAGTCACTAACAGGATTTAGAGGTATTTTCCCCACGCCTCTCCTGTGCAAATACTTCCTTATTTATTCATTCCGGACGTATTAGTTGAGTGCCTACTGTGGCCAGGGGCTGGAGATGTGACTGGGAACAAAAAGATAAAAGTTCCCCCTTCTGTTAGGGGAAGGGGAAAGGTAAAATGTCTTGTACCTATAATTTTGTATCCTGTTTTCACATGTCAATCTATTTTGCACTTCCCTTATCATTGTACTGTCTTCATATCCATTATTCTGCTGATTGCTTGCTTTTCCAAGTGAATTGATCAGACTTCACTTAACCATTTCATTACTATTAATTATGAGAACTGTTTACACTTTTCAGTTTTAAGTAAAACTGTGATAAATGTATTAGTATAGGCACATTTAAAAAACCTCTATGGATTTTGGGTGATTTCCTCCCTCACTGTAACATTCTCAGTATTGGGCAAAGATCAACTGACTCCAAGGCTGGTTAATTAAGTGGAACAGGAAGGTACTGGATTGTTGTCTAGCAGCTGACAGAGTTGAGAGAAACCTTGAGGACCAAGCTCAGAAAAGCAGCAGGCAGAAGGGTCAGGGAGCAAAAGTCCAGCTCATAACCACCCTCAGAACAGTTTGTATGGACCCTTCTGGAGTCTCCTCCTCACTGCTTGGGACTCTGGGCTCAAGAGTCCTCTGTCTGACACCTTGGGCTTCCAGGTTGCGGGGGTGTTGGTGTGGCTGAGCAGGGTCACCAGCCTGCTTCTCTCCCTGGGGGCGGGGGGCGCTGTCCTTCCTGTCTTGCTTGGTGGGCTTGAGTTTCCACCCCTCACCTCAGACAAGGTGTTTGGACCCTGGTTTGGAAAGAGGAGGCATAGCCACTAAAAACGTGCCTTTTCTTATTACATGTACGTTTACTGTACGTGGGATTGCCGAGGGTAGGGCATAGCAAAAGGGATGTTGGTTTTGCCTGCCAGAGTCAGGTGTAAATATGTTCAGCAGTGCAACTGCTCAGCATGGCGAGACGCTGGTCCATTTTATTTTACCAAATTATCTCCATTTTTAGAAAAGGAAAGAGAGCTTGGAAAAGAATGTGGCCTACTCATATCCCACAGCCAGCAAACCTGAGCCCTGAGGATGGGTCTTCTGAAGTAAGAGGCTTGACTGGACTTGTATGACTGCCCCATGCTGGCTGGTCACTGGTAAGAGGTGCCTGGAGCCATCCCCTCCCTGGCTGGGACAAAGGCCCTTTCAACAAAGGGGCCTTTGTAACAAGCGTCTCTTTGTTTGGCCACAAGGCTGTTCCTGGAGTAGTTAAGGCCTGTAATCCTCAGATATGAGGCCACCTGACAACCCTCGACAGTGATACAGCAGTCTGAGTTTAGTGCCGTGCTGTATTTGAAATGCATGTCTGGCTACTCCCAAGCATCCGGGCGCGAGGTGCATGGCCACACTGCCCTGTTCCTCCAGTTCGGCCTCTCCATAGAAGGACTGGACGATACCACTGGCCCTACAGGATGGGGCTCTGTGGCACTCTCCCACTAGTGCCAGACAGGAAGGCTGGCACACAGGCCTTTGATGGACATCTTCTGTACTTCTCCTTAGAGGAAAAATGTCATTGTCCTCTGAGGGTCCCTAGGTAGCAGGCAATAACCACCTGCATCTTGTCTACATCTGCCCAAGTGCGGTGCCCCCCAACCCCCGCCATGGAGAGTAACCACAGTCCTCTGTCTAGGGAGACAGTCTCCCCTGGATTCCCTTGGGGTCTTGGCAGCCAGCATTAAAATTGGTTCCTGCTTAGCCAGGCGTGGTGGTGCAGGCCTGTAATCCAGCACTCTGGGAGGCTGGGGCAAGACAATAACAAGTCTGAGCCCAGTTTGGGCAACTTAGCCAGGCTCTGTCTCAAAATAAAAAATAAAGAAGGGCTGGGGATGTAGCTCAGCTTGAGGCCTTGGATTCCAGCTCCAGTATTCCCCCCACCGCAAAAGGCTCATGTTTTTAGGCACTCTCTGTGAGTCTGTGCCTCTGTTTTAAAAGCTTCTCATCTAGAGGAGAAAGGACCAACTTGACTTTCCCCAGAACGAAGGAATTAGCTTTTGTCAGACTCGTACTACTGGGAGCCTTGAAAAATACCAGACATAAACTTGGTTTCTGCCCTCAAAGAAGCTTGGCCGTCTCCCAGGGTGCACACACTTGGAGGGGCAGAGAGAAGACTCTCTCTCTTAAGGTGGCACCCTGTGTCCAGCCTCACCCGGGGTGCTTCGGCGGGGGACCGCTTCTCCCAGCCCCTCGCCTCCGGTGCACTGCTCATGGGCTCCCAAAGGGGGGATTCCAGTGTGTGACTGAGAGTGGAATTTTGGCAGTGGTAGAGTTAACATTTATGGATCCAGCTGTTTGTGTGTATCTTCATGACGTGGAATGACTTTTAATTGTGCTGACATGCACATTCCCATCACGAGGGATGGCTGAGTCACTTTACTGAGAACGTGGGGCAGCATTTCAGCAGTTTTGGGCTCTCAATTCCCTCGTTATCGAGATTAAGCTTTAGGGCATCTGGGAGTCAGGAAGGCTGCAGGCTGAGTCTCCCAGTATAGAGAGATGCCTGTCGACGAAGACCTGGCGTCTGGGGATCCTCTCAGCACTTCCCCTCAGGGACCAACACCCTCCCCAGGCCTCAGACTTGGGGTCCCCTCTTTTGGGCCAGGGCCACCTGCCTTACCTGGGACTTTGTATACAGTACTGAGCAGGTCAGTGGGGTGGTCCTTGCTGGTGTGTGCAGTCTGGGGCTGCATTTCCTACGGAGGATTTAAAAACCAGTAATAAAATCGACTGTAAGTCAGTCTGCTTTTTATTACCCCCAGGCCAGCAATTCTCCACAATGTCAGTAATAAAATAACCCTCCCCCAAATCTTTTGTTGGTACACATTCTAAACAATTGCTGCGATAACTGTTGAATTTTAATTATATACATTCATAAGTACGTATATATGTGTGTGTGTGTATATACATATATATACTTCAAATTAGCATAATTTTATTTTATTTTCCTTTAGTAAATATTATACTCCACGTGAAAGTCAGTTAGGAGAGCTCCCAGTAAGAAGAACAATTGGAGATGGGTTCAAGCTGACTTCGGGCCCAATCATGTCTCCACCGCGGGGTCCTGGGTTTGCTTGTGTTTAAGGAATCGATAAAGGGTGAGAGCGCCGTGATTATAAAGCCAGGGCACAAATCTGACTTAATTCAGTTCTGTCATTCTACATGACCCTTTGGAATTTTAATTTGTTTAAAATTCAGTAGATGCAAATTTTTGTTTATACATGGAATAGTTAACTGAATTTGAAAAATATCTCTAAAATTTAAATTTTTCTTTTAAAATTTTCATTTTAAAGCCAATGAGTGAATCACGATAATAACAATTACTGCTTATTATATGATTATCACTGAAAAGCAATTTGTCACGTAGAGGAGGGTATTCAAAAAATGATCAATTATAGGTATTCAGCATGCTAGGCTGGTCGCTGCCTGTGCTGACTCAGATGACAGAAGTCACTGCAGCCTTTGAAAATGGAGGGGATTGAGAGTCCGGGATTAATTAGCCTACACATGTTTTGGAAAGGCTGGACAGGAAGGCTGGAACTGGAGGTTCCAGAAGAAATCCCAGCCCCCAGAATGGCTCTGCTATGGCAGAGCCCACCTCCTCTGGGCTGCGATCTGGGCCAGTAGGGAGAAGACCTTGTGCTCTGCCTTTCATCTCACCTATCTGGGCTGAAAAGTGAGGTCTTGGGCAAGTGCTTCCAGTTGGTGGAACCCCAGCTGCCAAGAAGGAAGTGAAACTTCATTTTCCATTTTTCAGTGTCTGTAATAGAAGGGTACCCTGGGGGTGTTTGAACTGGAGGTGAAGCAAGCTAGCTCCAGCTCCCTCCATGTCTATCCTGCCAAGTCTCTGCATTTGACCTTCCGGATGCTAGAAGGGTAAGGACCTCCTCTGAGTGACATGCGGGCTCTGGTCCATGCTGGCTTCTGGGTAAAGCAGCTATCTCATAGCCAAGAGTTTCTAGGGCAGCCACATTTGTGCCATCCCCTCGCCCTCTGGCACCCCCAGGACCTTCCCTCCCTAGGCTCCTCACATAGAACCTTCCGGCTGGTGCACTGTGCATCTCCAAAGCTCTTCTACCTTCTCTGTAAACTTCTACTGTGTCAGAGTTGCTCCCGGGTCTGGGGGTAGACTCCAAGATGACTGGCCCAGCAGGTGACACTTCAGAGAGGGGCAGGATGTGACCTTAGCATGCAAGTTCCAGGCAAGGCCCGGGCTCCCACAGGATGGTTGAACCTGTGTCCTTCCTGTATCACAGTGTGCAGGCCCCCAGGAAGCAGGGCAGCTGCATGCTGCCTGAATCCTTCATCTTAAGGAAAGAACACAAGGCAACTTGGACCCGAAGAGGCTGGACTTCTTGCTGTTGCAGCTTCTCAACAGCCGTGTGACCACAGAACGGTCAGTTAGCCTCTTGGGGAAGGATGCTGCTTAAGATGAAGATGGTTCTTACTTCCAGGGTGGTAGGTCTGGGAAAAGAGGTGGCACAGAGGAAGCAGGAGGTAGGATTTGCGGGACTGTGGTATATCCTTCTGTATGGCCTCTGAAGGAAATCCCTGAGACAGCACAGAGTGTCAGCAAGGCCGACTCCTCCTTACTTCACCCTGCCCTGCCTGCTGCGACAATTAGGACACTCAGAGACGTATCCAGGATCCTGAGCCCCGGCACAGAGTGGAGCCAAGGTAGGGAGTGGGCCGGGGAATAGCCAGTCCCTGGGCTGTCCACCCGCTCACACAGGGTCCTGCACTTTTCTGAAGCCTTTACCTTCTTCTCTGTGGCCTCTTCATGGCCTGAACTCCACTTTACTTCTAAGAATGGGGACAGATCACTTGACCCAATAGGATCACTGGATTCAGGAAGTCTCATTTATTTTCTCGGAATCCATGCTGTGTTCAGGTTTATACACACTTGCACACATGTATAAGCATATATATGTGTATGTATATAGAATATATGTGTGCGTATAAAATCTATTTCATCATGAGTTTCTACTTATAAGACATCTTGCTGATGCCTCCAGCCAACCAGGAAATCTCTCCAAAGGAGAACATAGTTAAGATTGGACTCTTCTCCAAAGATGGAGCTAAATCCAACCAGCACATTGGAATTCTAAAGTTAAGAGTGCATTGTGAAATGTGAATCGATGTGACATTGTCAAATAAAATGACCTGTGGGCTTGGAAGTTGGTGCTTGTAGGCAGAGGCCAAAGTATGCATCTTAATCTTGATTTCCTTTGTGACTGTTTTCTCCATTGTGTTCCTGACTCTGGTTATGTTCTTGTGCAATCAAACTAGCTCTAGTCCCCGGGGCTGGACAGTTCCTTTTTTCTTTCTTTTCCCTTCACTTTACAAAGGACAAATTGTTTTTGTTTTGTTTTATTTATTTATTTTTTTTTATTAGCAGCAACTATTGGGTTTTGAGCTCTAAGTACACATGTGTGCACAAAAATCCCATCCAATTAGGAGGAAAAAGATTGGAGCTAAAGTCCTGCATGGTGTATAAATGATTTAATGCACCACGGCCTCAGAAAATCAAAGTTCAGCAATCAGAGTCTGACCTCAAAATGGCATGAACAATTCACTAGGTAAGCACAGATTTCTTCATTTCTATCCACATAGTTTCAGGATATAATCAAGCCTTTAGCCTTAAGAAAATTTCAGTGGAGATTTGTATTTAACAGCAAGCTTATTTTTGGCTTGGTTTTAAGTGTGTATGGGGACTGTGTAAGCTAGGTAAAAACAGATTCTGAATTTCAATATAGGGTCTGTTTCTCCTATCTCTTTTCCTATGTCCATACATGATCTAGAAACTTTTCTGCTGCATATTGTCATTGCTATATTTTGGGATCTTAAACCATAGCGTAGTATTTAGAGTACTCATCCATCTCCATATCTGGACTTCACTCAGACATCCCCTAAGCTCTCTTTCAATTTCTTTGGTATGTACTTCAGTGAACTGCAAACAAACAGATCATTTTCCTGATGGCGATAAGGCAGTAATAGGCTTTACTTCATTGCCTAGTGCCTTTCAGATATGCTTCCTACAAAACTCCTCAGCAGAACAAATATGGTTACTGAATTTGGTTACTGGTACACAATGAAATAATAGCTAAATAACAGAGTTACATGGTTATAATATAGTTAAATCATGCAGCAAGTTGCCCACAGTAGCAAAAGCAGTTAGGCAGAGAGAATGAAATAGGGTTAGAGGTAAAAGAGAGGATATATCCTTAGATGTGATTTGAAATGAACAGCAGACACCCTCCAAAGGACGTACAAAGATGTCAGCAGAGGCTGCCTGAGGAAGAGGCTTCTCTTGTCAACTATGGCAAGACCGGGTAAGGATAGAGGGAAGGACATATTCAATTGGCTGTATATCTTATCTTACACGCCCCTTCTTTTCCTCTTGCACTGTAATCATCCCGACTGAGTCCTTCTCACCACCTTGCTGGCCTTACAATTGCTATGTAGCTGTTCTTCTAATTCTCTTCTGATTTATCACACAAAGCATTACCAAATTATTGTCCTTTTTTTAGGTACTGAGGATGGAACCCAGAGTTTTTGCTCTGAGCTACATCCCCAGCATGTTTTAGCTTTTTTATTTTGAGACAGGGTCTTGCAAAGTCACTAATTGCTGGGCTTGAACTTGCAATCTTCCTGCCTCAGCCTCCCAGAGTTCTGGGATTATAAGCGTGCCACTCAGGTCCTGTTTCAATTGTCCTGTAACACCACTGGGTAGATAAATTTTGCAGGGTTTCTTACTGAAGTTGAGTAAGTACCACTTTGTTAGCCTGGCACTCAAGACTTGGACGTATTCTTTGTTATAGTCCCACTACTCAAAGTATATTCCAGGCCCAAAGCATCCTCTGGATGCTTGCAGAGTCTGGGGATTCACCTGGGTCCTATTGAATGGGGATCTGCATTTTAACCAAATTCAGGTGATTCACAGGCACAGAAAGTTGGAGAAGTATGGCTTCCGCTAAGCCAAAGTATCTACTTTCCTGTCACTGGCTTTGGCCTGTGCTCTTATCTGCATTCTTTCTCCACATTTGCCTATCCATTCATGGGGTCCTTTCATCATCATCATCTCAAATGTCACCTCCTCCAGGGCACCCTTTCCAGTGACGTCATGGACCAGGCCGACCAACCTTCAGAATGCCAGACCAGCCCTGTATCTATGGAACTGTTCCTCTCGAATGAGCGGCTCTATTTGATCCACCATCCTGGACCTTTAGGCTATAGAGGCTTGGTCCATAGTTGAGTTCTCAACCCTAAAGCAGTCCTTGTAGCGGCTGGCCAGCAACCCTGAGTGTGGCCATGTGCAATCTGAGCAGGGGGAATTAAATTCTCTCTCTCCATTTTACAAATTCAAATAGGGTGGTTAACAGTGACTACTAAAACTGAACACCAGGAGATGAGCTAAAGGTCTTGATAGGTCATGTGCAGACCACAGTTGTGTGGAGACAGAAACTTTGAGTAAGCCACGTCAGTAGAGACAGGAGGCCAAGACAAACATCTAGATGTGGCAGAAACACCATGAGAGAAAGAGAGGGAGAGACTCACGGTTTCCAACATTTGTCTAAATTCCTGATGACTGTCTGCTACCGGATTGTTAGTTCTGATAATAACATCTTCTAAGACCCACTACTTTTGAAAACTTTCATAGGTCTCTATTCCTTGTGACCAAGATAGTCTACTCAGGGGTCCCCTGAATGGACCTGGTTCCACCCCTGCCCTTCTCCTACAGCCCACTTTCCCCTTTCATCTTGGCTGTTTCCCAGCCTTACACTGTAACCTGTGATGCTATAAACACCAGCTATTAACAATTTGCGATAAGATTATGTCCTCATTTTTGAGTATTTAGCAAACTGCATGCTTAAAAATAATGGTAGGCTTGACTCAGATTGATTCTAGTGGAGCAAAAGCACTGTAGTAAAGAGATCTTGGAAGGAAGGTGATAGGCTTGATCATTACTAAGGGCACCTGAGCTGCAGAGTGGCCAGCACTTAGCTGAAGTCTCTGGTGTGTTGTACCAACCAAGCCAAAGAGCCACAAACCAGTTTATATTTTTAATAGAAGCTGTTCAGTGCCATAGCAGCAAATTAGTAATTCTCATCTCTCAGGAACCTGATCTCAGCCGACACTATTTTATCAGTAAAATAATTTCTTGTAGTGAGCTGATTGTACCAAATACACATTTCCAGTTTGTCAGGAATTTTCCCTCTTAACCTTTAATCTGCTCCAGGTTGTTCCTGTTGATTACAGGACAAATGGTGCTCACAGAACGGTGGGACTCTGCAGATCGAAGGAAGCAGCTTTGTTGCTGCTGTTGAAGGGTCCGTTCAAGCCTACGATGTGGGCATAAGAGTGGGAAGGGGAGCTAACATGCATAAAGGGAAATGGTTCTGGATTATGCATGCTTTTCTTTAGAATAGGATACTAAGCTGCATCTGAAAAATATATTATGATGGTGGTTTGGAAGGAAGGCAGAGATGGGCACCTAATTTTACAAGTACATGGGGATTTCTTTCTCCTCCCTTAATTCCCACTTGGAAAACATCGCCCTCCGAATCTGGAGATTTCATCTGCTTTTAAGCTGGAAACCTCTTCTTTAATGGCTTTGTGACTCACAGGGCCTGGGTGATGGTTGCTTTTTCTGTGTATAGAACTATAATCCTTCTCAATTATCAAAGACATAAATTACTATTATTTCCTTACCAGATCGAACACCTCGCTTAAATATGTGAAAGAAAAATTGTTGGTTGTCTGGTGAATTTTCCCCTTGGAAAAACTGCCTATTCTTAATCTACAAGTTCAATGAAAGTTCAAAAGTTTATCAGTGCAAACTCCACATTCTAATAATTCATCAACCAGCTTCTACATCCACAATGGGAGACTCTAGGCTGAGACATTTTTGTCTCCACTCCTATGTAAAAGTAATCAAATGCACATTTCCTGGGCATATCACAAATACCTATTGATCATAATCAGAGCACAGATGGTATGAGAGAGCGTGGCTGACACATAGGCCCTGATGTCAATCACAGGAACAAATTGATTTTGACTGCCCGGCCACATTTCTCCTACTTAAGCAGAATTCCATTCAGTGTTGCTGTTTGGTCAATTTTGAGTAGACAGCAATTCTGAAGGAGTGTCATAGTCCAAAGTTATTGTAAAGGTAAACTTGATTATTGAGAAAATAGTGATTTTAATGTACTTCATACTTACCTCTACCAGGAGGAGGTCAACATTTGTCTCTGACATTGAAAGAACTCTCATCAATTTAAAATTTATCCTGATTTATGTCTGCTAATTAGGGAAAGGAAAATCCTGATTTGCATTTTTCTATGACTTTGTGAAGTGCCATTAATACTGTTCTCCAACTGGGATTTGTTTTCTTGCACATTTTTTAAATTAATAATTTTCATTGAAATTACTAATGCACTCACACTTACACCATCCATCTTCCCTTATGACATGGGTATGTGTACGTATGTGTGGAGAACAATGTAGGAAGAAAGGGCCAATGCCCCCAAATACTATTAAAGCGTTACAATCCTCCACACGAGCCCCGCATGGAAGGATCTTCTGTGATCCCGCCTGTTACCAGCCATTATTGTGCTGCTTCACGCACCAAGGCTACCAGACAAATTCAATAGGAAATGGGTCTAACACCACCAGGGAAGAAGTTTGGAATATGAATAAAGAACAGGTTGGGGACCAAGCTGTTCTATCCTAATTCCAGTCCCCTAGGCCAGGCTGGCATGTTTTCCACACAGTCTTTCTTTCTTGTCACTTACCCATCCTGAACCTTTTCTATCAAACTGCTCTCCACTTATAATCTCACTCCGATGGCAGCAGGAGCTAGGTGACAACACTTATGTTACTTCTCTTTAAACATCATCTAAGCCTGCTCCTCAGCTATCATTGATTATACCAAGAGTGAATCTGACACAAGGGTAACCAAGCAGTCCATAGACTGGTCTGAACCAGCGAGATGCCTCCTCTCCAGAACGCAAGTCAAGAGACATGATTTATAATCAGGTGATGTCAGTGCATGAAATGAACCGCACATCAGACATGTGGGAAGCGAAAGCCACACCAGCCTGGGGCAACCATTTTCAGTCATGTGTACGCTGGTGAGTCAGTGGAAAGAGCTCATCTGAAGACAAACAAGAGGTCAAAGCTAGCAAAGTGATGGGAGACCTGAGCTCCGGTCAGATGCAAAGGACCTGGGGTATGGCTCTGAGGTCTAAGGTGTCAGGCTTGTCAGACTTCCCGGGACCAGCTGCACCTTGGGAAGCTCTTGTCCTGCCCATTGTGCTTCCAAATAGGCCCTAGTTTTTCTGAAACTGGCTTCAGTGAGTTTCTGTTCTTCACAACTACATATGCCGTGACTGGGGAACCTTCTGTTAGAGAGATTTCGATGGGAATGGCAGTGTCCTTAGCCTGCCTACTCCGATGCCAGAGAGGACTCTGGAAGATGCGTGGCTCTCGTCTAGCGGAGAGCAGTCTCACAAGAGACTGTGCCTGTGGCACAAGCTATGTTCCTTACGTGTTCAGTCGCTCGGTCTCACCTTCAAAGCTTTCTGAGGGCACCCTCTGCTTCTCCTTCTGAGGGCCACCCCTGCTCTCTGAACTGACCATTTTCTTGGAATATTCTGCTTTATCCATTGCTGCCTGAGGTAGATTAAAGTGGGCTCCACATGTTTGCTCTTTTTCCCATTGAGAGATGGAGTGTAACTCCCATTTCCTTGAGTGTAGCCTGGTCCTGGTGACCTATTAGAAAGTTAGAACGCAGTAGAAGTGATGTTTGGATCTTCTGGGGTTAGGGTACAGGAGGGCTGGCAACTTCTGCTTATGTCCCTGGGAACATTCTCTTGGAACCATAAGTGCCTTGTAAGAAATCCTGCCCTCAGATGGGGGGAGGGAGGGAGGGAGAGAGAGAGAGAGAGAGAGAGAGAGAGAGAGAGAGAGAGAAAATGAACAAGAGAAGAAGAGTGAGAGTGGAAGACCAGTCATGAGCTTCAAGCACCAAACTTGTGAGTGAGGAAGCCATCTTGGAAATGGCCCCTCCAGCCCCAGCTGATACCTCATAGATCCAGGATGAATCACCTAGCTGAGCCCTTCCAGAATTACTGAAACAAAAAATGTGAGAAAAATGCAGCATTTGTTTTAAACTGCTAAATTTTGAGGTAGTTTGTTTACACACTCACCAACCACTGAGTCATAGTGGGGCTGTTCTAGCCTCCTTACCCTTCCTCATGCCATTCTCTAGCCCAAGGACATGCTTCCATCTCTGCATCCGTTGGTGGTCAGGACAAGCATCTCCCTTTCTGAGAGCCTTTCCCTGATTACTCATCTCTTCTCTAGCATGCTTGGGCAAAGTTCCTCTTAGAACCCATTACATATGCATCCTGTGTGCTTCTTTGAAGACTTTACTGTTCCATCCTAATACCCCAAGGGCAGAGCCTCTTTCTGCTCCTGTTTTGATTCCCAGAGCACCTTAGCAGAGACCTGGACAGAAGGGATTCAACATACACGGAAGCTCCTACATTCTTTTGTCTTGAGGCTACATAGACCTCATCACTTTAAATCAAAACTGTACTGATACTAGTCAAAACTTTGTCTTTGGTTACGCATTGTCAGTTAGGTATTTAGATTTTGAGGTACTTTCTGCTTTTTATTTTCAGATTATGCATAAGCTTTACACTTTTAGTTGGGGAGGAAAACTCCAAGGAACGCAGAAAGAAATTCAGTGTACCATACACAGTGGGCAGAATCTAGTGGTATCCTTTGCTTTTTGGTGCCTAAATCATGTATGGGAGGTCAGGGCCAAGCTCTACCTTTAAAGTTCAGTCCTAGCTTGGACAAGGGGCTGTCTTTTAACCATGTCACCTCTTCCAAGCCCTATTCTTTTTAGATTTCTCTTAGCCCACCAAAATAAACCTTCCAGGATTTTCTTTTATTCCCATGTACCTTTTGGTTTCTCTTCACAAGCAACATTCTTCCTTGCAATGTTCAGACAACTCATTAGTGTCCAACCTCCTCAATTAGGCAGAGTAAACATGCATTACTCCAGGTTGCCCCACACTGCAGTAGAGTCGGACAGAGTTCAAGCAGAATATTGGCCTGGCACCTAAGGATTTGACCACTGAAGTTTACTTCCCTTCAATCAAATTCAGATCTCATCTTCCTGTACTTTTTTATATAAGCAATTTAACTCTTATCTTCAATTTTCAAAGGACCAGTCTTTCCTCTTCTGCATATATCCATTTCCTCTTTTATTTGCGGCACATTGCTTATTTATTATTGCATGTGTACCATTCTTTTGTGGGATCATCTGCTGGTAGATGTTCCTATTTTTCTCAATCTAAGGTTCATAAAATTAGCAACATGAATAGCAGAAGAATCAAGTTGAGATGCAGAGATCTTTTGTAAGGGTGCAAAAGAAAAAGAAAAGACATATTTATGGCTGCTTCTTAAAGAATTCTGTTTAAAAAAAATCTGTGAAGTTATTGCACTTCTCCCTAGAAACTACAACTGTATAAATCCTAACTGTTCCCAGTACTCGGTCACACAGAATGCAGGGAACATTCACCACGTTCTATTCATGCTTATAGGTCGTGACTAAGATAAATAGATTTTCAAGAAGGTTTTGTGTGGGTGTGCTCCCGGTGGGAGGAATTTCATGTTCCAGTCTCCCTGCTGAACACCTAGAATATTAGAGACTTTGTGAAGTTTGTGCTTGACTCCTGTAAAGGAGGATGTGACTAAGGTTGCAGCATGGTAAATCTCTGAAACAACAGTGCGAAGGCACACAGATCTGAACAGAGGGAAGCAAGCCAGATGAAAAGTTCAAACACATGTTTGTTATGCTTACAAGAGGCGACTGCAGGTTATTAGGAAGTAGCTTTTATGGAAGAGGTGGCTAATAATCCACATTTCCAACAGGGATACTCTTGAGCTTTTCCTTTCTCACATGTTGTCAGTTATAATGTCACACACATTATGGGCACATATACACACAGCTTATTTAGACTCAATATCTCATCGATTGGGAAGTGTTTACTCATCATCGGAATGCTGATCTGTGACATAGTCTTCAGTTCCTTTGCAACGAACTGTCATATTACACTCGTGAAATTCTGGTCAGCTGAAAAGATAGGGAATGTTGAATTGTGCTGGAGAAAAATCATATTTTAATCACAACTGTATATAAGAATTGGAAAGATGATATGAAAAGGCAGGCCAAGAAGCTTCATTTGAACAAGTGTTTTTGATTAAGGTTTATGTGGGCACAGAAGTCTCCTTTAAGTTCCTTTTTTATTGATTAATTTCCTTTTGATCCTTGAGTGACTAAAAGAAAACCCAGCACTTGACATTAACCTGTGACTTTGAGCCCTGTGGTAGGATTCCTTTGCTTGGTGGCTTCAGGGTCCGCATCAGACAAGAGGCTGCCCAGTGCAGTGGGAGCCTGGTCAGCTTTATTTCCCAGCTGAGCTTTTCCGTCATTTCCTGGGGGAGGGATGGAGGACAGTCAGCTGCAGCACACAGTCCAGGTACGCTTTCTTTCTGTTGGTTTCACAGAGGCTGGTCAGCCAACACTGACAATTTGTAACAAATAGTCAATGACCTCGAGAAGTATGGCCCCAGGAAAAGGGAAGAGATTGCCAAACACCGGGGACACTGACCAATCCACCTCATCTTTCCTTGTTCTATTTGTTAAGAATGATGCAAACATAATTTTGTTTTTCATTTTTTTGGCTTTGTGAATAAAACTGAGTCATTGAGGTGGCAGTGTGGTTCAGTGGTAGAATGCGCACTTGGCATCTGCAAAGCCCCGTGTTCAATCTCCAGCACCAAAGAACAAAAAACAGAAAACAAAAAACAAAACAAACAAAACAAAAAACCAAAACCAGATCATTGCAATGGCAACATTAAAAAGCAAATAAAATTCTGTAAAAAATAAAAATCGATGAATAAAGACAGAAAGACAAAAGAAAGCAAAGATTACTTAAACCACCCTGAACACTTTTTAAAATCCGTATCAGTAAAATTTACCTGAATTCCAAGTTTCTGTATTTAAATGTTGCATCAGTCAATCACTTCCAATACAGACGTGATGTTTGAATGCCACTTTGTAATAGTTTTATCCTGGTTTAGATTATTTGCAATCCAGGGGGAAAATGTGCATTCTGTGTGAAAGCAAATAGAAAACATATCTGAGCACAAATCAAAAGAATGATTACCACACTCACGCTCTGTACCCATTACTGGGTCCCCAAGGCTCTCGTTCTGTTTGTCTTGGCACTTTTTCTTTGGCAGCTTTTAGTTGACTGGGTGGGAGAACAACAACCCACAAAACCCTTGGCAGAGCATGACGGTGGTAGAAATGGATGGGCTGAATGGATTGAACATCCTTCAAGGGCTTGGCCCTGCCGACTTCACTGTGGGGGACGCTGCTGCTGGGGGAGACCTCCCTGGATCCCACAGAGTTCTCTGCTGTATGCATGTCCACAAGCGCCTCCCCAGGTTTGGGAGGGGCGTCTCTGCTCCCATGTAAATCTCTAGCGAGCTCTCATTCAGTAGGTAATGAAAAATGGCATTTGCACAAAGCAGAGAGAAAAAGCATTGTTTCCATAACACATTACGCTTTGCACTGCTCGGGAGACGACATTTCATATCCTGTAAGAAGAATTATCTGTAAGACTTACTGTGCACGGCAGAAAAGTTGCAATGTGTCTTTAAAAGAGCTGTCTCTATACTGCAAAAACCACTCTGTCTCTCCCATCCCCTGCTAACAGAGTAGCCAGTGTTTATAAGCAAATCCACTCAACCCCTTAATGATGACCTAGAATAAACATCTGACATACACTGGCTTTCAAGCTCTCCTGTGTTTAGGCATGAATTGTTCATTTCTATGCCTTTTGTATCCAGCCTGAAGGAAAGACAAATGATACAAGGGATGATTTACATTATCTGTGGAGGCAGAGGTTATGCCTGGGTTTATCTGATCCTCTCTTATTGTATAACAAACAGTGAGATAACCAGCCTCTTACACAATGACCATTCAATTTGAGCCACCCACCCCATTTCCATGTTGACTTTAACTTTAAAATATATCAAAAGACAGGCCGTTGTACAGTAGCACAAGGCTCTGTTGGCTCTAGCCAGCGTGTAGGAGAAGGGTGGGTTTCTTGTTCAAGGTTAGACTTCCGCTCCATGGACTCTGCAAGGCTATGGCATCTGGGACTTCCCTTTCTAATTGCACCCAGAGAAGAGGTCTCCAGTTTTGAGGATAGGGTGGCTTTCCAGCTCACGTGGGTTTTTGTTTTTTTTTTTTTTGTGGTGCCGGGGATCGAACTCAGGCCCTTGTGCTTGCAAGGCAAGCACTCTAATCACTGAGCTAAATCCCCAGCAAAAATCTCTTCATTTTTTATTTTTATTTATTTATTTTTTTTTGGTAGGAGGTGCTGGGGATTGAACTCAGGGCCTTACGCTTGCTAGGCTAGTGCTCTACCACTTGAGCTAAATCCTCAACCCCCTTCACGTGGGTTTTGAATTCTTCGAAGAATACTGGAAACTTGGAATAAATTAACTCTTAGTAAATTAAGACCATCAGGTTTAGATGTGAGTCTGAATAGGTGAGCTTGTGTGTTTCTCATTTTCTCAATACTCAACACCAACAAATTAAAGGAAGAGAGGTTTATTTGGGCTCAGTTTTTAGCAGTTTCAGTCCAGTCACCTCGCTCCAGGTAGAAGCAGCCTGGTGGATGGGCCTACCTGCAAGAATGGCAGTCAGGAAGCAGAGAACTGAAGGAGGAAACAGAGAGGGAGACATACCCTACCATGTCATACCCCCACTGACCCACCTCATCTGACCAGGTCCTGCCTCCTAGCATCACACTCAGCTGTAGTGCCCCCATGACCCCCATGATTCAATCACCCATGAGTGCATTTGGCTGGGTGGGGTGGCGGGGGGCAAATCTAGATATAAACCATAACAGCTTGCTTTCCTTGAACTATAAATATGGAGTGGAAGAAGGTTTTATATTATGTGAAACACTTCATAGAACTTCAGGAACCCTGTACAACATCTGAACATGAGCCCAAGACTAAATTCACTGATTATCCCCTTTGGAACGAACTATTCATTGTCATGTACCAGGAATTGATCCCTGAGGGGGCAGGGACTGCTTCTTAGATGGCTAAGATCTTTCTACTCTTAGATAGGACAATTTTCAAATCTGTCTTAACACTTGCTGCAGATGATTTTTCTGGAATTTTTGGAGGTGGGGTGGTGGCGAAGGCAGTGATAGTGGAAGACAAACTCCTGATGATGGAGCTGTGGTGGTGCTGGAAGATAAAATGGCCCCGTCAGGTCCCAAACCTTTCTCTGAACTGGCTCAGAGAATGTGGGGAAAAGACTTTAGTTCTGGGACAGAAGGAAGGAACAAACTGCGTTGTTCCCCTCAATTGTGGTCATGAAACCTGGACAGAGTATATGAGTACTTCAAAAAGTAAATAATAACCAGCAAATTGAGCAAAAGACCAGAGCCTGACGTACCACTAAACTGGTGCTGAATTGACCATTTGTTTCTTTCTGAGCGTTCCCACCCTGAACTCAGGGCAGCCTAAAAATCAGAAGTAGGCATCCAGGAGCAGAGAGCTCAGAAGAAGCTAGTTCACGGAGGAGGAAAAGAGACTCCTAATTTATAAAGAGTGTAAAAATCCGTTGTTTCTTTTTTATGGTCTCTGTTTCTTTGCACCCCAATTCCCAAGCAGTTTTTTAATGGCAACAGTGGTAACAAGGAAAGCAATGAACAGTAGAAATCAGTGAAATGGAAAATAAAAAAAAAAAGAGGAAAAACAAAGAACCTCAAAAGTTGGTTCTTGACAAGCATCATTGAATCCTCTAGCAAGATGGAGTGAGAGAAAGACTTAATGATACCAAGAAATGAAAGAAAAACTCTTGCTATAGATCCCACAGACAATTTTAAAAAATCATCACGAAATACTATAAACAACTAAACGCATATAAATACAACAAACTGGAAAAAAAAAAAAAAACTGTTTCAATTACTTGAAAAGCCCAAACTACCAAAACCCACCAAGATGAAATAAATTTAACTGGAATAGTTTCATAACTATTAAACTGAATTTGTAGCTAAAACTTTCCATAAAAAGAAATTTCCAGGCTTTGGATTATTTCACTGGTTAATTCTCTCAAACATTTGAAGAAGAAATTAGACTAACTATATGTAGACTCAGAAAATAAAAGATGGGGAGGGACTCTTCTCAACTCAAGAGACCGGCATTAACGTGCTATCAGTCAGATCCTAGTTTGTTTCATTGATTTTTGCTCTTGTTTTTATTTTCCATGTTTTTCAGATTTATTTCGCTCTTTTATTTTGGGTTTTTAAGATAAAAGTTTAGAATGCTGATTTGAATCCTTTTATCTTTTCTAGCACTATTAAATGTGTTCTGTGATCACCTAGTCCTATAAATTTCCCTCTAAGCACTGTTTTATCTGAATCTGTGTCTTACAAAGATATATACCAAAAAAAAAGATAACATGAAAAATACAGAGATAATACAAAACAGACTGCAGATCAATATCACTCATTAACACAGATACAAAAGTTCTTGAACAAAGTATTAGCAAGTCTTGAACAAAGTATTAGCAAGTAGTAATATATAAAAATAATAATTATTCTATGACTAAGTGTAATTCACCATATTAAAGGACTCAACTTACATATTCATTTCCAATGCTACAGAAAAAACATATGACAAAATTCAACATCTACTTATGATAAAAACTTTCAGGAAATTAGAAATTAAAAAGGACTACCTCTGATAAATAGTATTAGCAACAGCAACAAAACCTTTATAGCTTAACAGCACAATAATACTGAAAAATTACATACTTTTCTCTTCATATCTGGTACAAGATAATAGTCTCCTGTTTTACCACCTCTAGGTATCACAATGGAAACATGACCAAGAATAATAAGAAAAATAAATAAAGCATATAGATTGGAAGAGAAGAAATAAAACTGTCTATGTACAGGCAATACATTTTTCTGTGAAGAAAATTCCAAGGAAGTTACAAAAAAATCCTCGAACCAGTAAGTGAGTTTAACAAGGTTTCCAAGACACAAGGCAAACACACAAAAATTACTTGTATTTGGTTGGGGTGGGTGCTGGGGTTCAAACTCAGGGCCATGCACTTTCTAGGAATTATTTGTATTTTAATTCACAATTAGAAATAAAGACATTTTTAAAGTACCATAAAAACTCTGAATAGTGATATACTGGGCTATAAATACACCAAAAGATGTACAGGATTTATTTCCCAAAAATGACAAAATAGTGATGAAAGAAATCAACATGGACCTAAATAAATACATCTTTTTCATGGACTAAAAAACTCAATCCTAAATTCACAGGAAACCATAGAAAATTCTACATATCCAAACCAATTCTGAAAAGAATATAATTTCTGATTTCAAAATGTGTTACAAAACTATAGTAATTAAAACAATATGGTACTGGCCAAAATATAGATATATAGACCAGTGGAACAGAATGAAGAGCTCAGAAATAAATCCATGATTATGTCATCAATTGATCTTCAACAAGGGCGCCAACAACACACAATGGAAAGAGGATAGTCTTGATATAAATTTTAGAATCTGCTTGTCCATACCAAAAAAATTTTTGCTGGGATTTTGATTGAAATTGTGTTACATCTGCAGATTAATTTAATTGACCTCCTTGCAAAGTTTAGTTTTTCAATCTATGAAAAGTATGTTTATTAATTCAGGTCCTGTGACTTCATTGAATTGATTTATTAGTTCTAAAGGTTTTCATTTTTTGTGTGGAATCTTTGGGATATTATACATACAAAATCATGTCATCATCAAACAGATAATTTCACTTATTCTTCTCCTGTTTGATACTTTTAACTTCTTTTTCTTGCCTAAATGCTCAGAGGTAGTATTGCCAGTTCTCTGTTGAATAGAAGCTGGGGAGGGCATTATTGCTTTGTTCTTGATCTGAGAAGAAAAATTTCTCTGTGGACTATGGTGTGAACTGTAGGCTTTCATACATGACCTTTACTATATTGTGGTAAATTCCTTCCACACGTATTTTGTGGGTAGCCTTTAATCATGAGAACATGTTGAATTTTGTCAAAAGTTTTTCTGCATCTAATGAGAGTTGTGTGGCTTTTATTCATCATTCTGTTAACAGGGTGCATTACATTAATTAATTTGTGTATATCAAGCCATCCTTGAATCCTAGGGATAAGTCATGGTGTCCGATCTTCTTAATGTATTGGGAAAACTGGTTATCTACGTGCAAAAGAAGGAAATTAGACCTTTATCTTACACCACACACAAAAATTAAGGTACAGTGGATTAAAGACTTAAAGATAAGACCTGAAACTATAAGTTCCTAAAAGAGAATATCGGCAAGAAACTCCATGAAGTTGATCTCTGAGAATGATTTCTTGGGTATGATCCCCAAAACACAAGCGACCAAAGCAAAAACAGACAAGTGACACTACACCAAATTCGAAAGCTTCTGCACAATAAAGATAACAACAGAGCAAAAAAGCAACCTAGCAAATGGGAGAAAATATTTTCAAACCATATAAATGATAAGAGATTAATATCTAAAATATATGAGGAACACCTATCACCCAGTAGCAAAATAAAGGTAACAGATAAAAGCTACATAACGTAATTAAAAATGGGCAACAGACTTGTAGAGACTTTTCACAAAAGAAGATACACATGTGGCCAACAGGTGTGTGAAAAGATACCCAACATCAGTACTAGAAAAATGCAAATTAAAATCACAGTGAGGCATCACCTCATGTCTGTGGAGATGGCAATTAACAAAAAGACAGGGGAGAACAAGTGTTGTGAGGACATGGAGACACTGAAATATTTGTGCACTGTTTGTAAGGTTGGAAAATAGTATAGCTGCTATGGAAAACAAGATCGAGGTTTTTCTAAAAGTTAACAATAGAACTAACATCACCCAACAATCCCACTTCTGGGTATTTATCCAAAAGAATTAAAATCAGGATCTTGGAGAGATATCTATAACCTTGTGTTCACTACAGCATTATCCACAATAGCCCAGGTGGGGAAACAACCTAAATATCCACCAATAGATCCATGTATATATTTGGATGCTTTTCAGCCCCAAGAAAGAAGAAAATCTTATCCTATCAATAACATAAATGAATAAATGAACCTGGAGGACATTGTACTAAGTGACATAAATTAGTCAACAGAAGGACAAATATCTATGATTCCACTTACATGAGATACCTAAAACAATATTTAAAACCACAACTGGATACTCTTATGCATCTATTAGAATGGCTGGAATAAAAGAAAAATGCTGACAACATGAAGTGTTGTCAAAGATGCGGAACAAATGAAATGTTCAAAATTGCAGGTGGGAATGCAAAATGGAACAGTAACTCTGGAAAATTTTGGCAGTTTCTTGTAAAGTTAACATCTTCTTAGGATAAAACCCCAGGAATCCTACTCCTGGGTATTGGTCCCGTATAAATTAAAATTTATTTTCTTCTAAAGCCTATATACAAATATTATTAACAGCTCACTTCATAATTTCCCAAGCCCAGAAATAATCCAAGTGTCCTTCAATGAATGAATGGGTAAAAAATTGTAACACATTCTAACACTGGACTATTTACTCAGGAATAAAAAGCAACAACTTGGGGTTGGGGATTTAGCTCAGTGGTAGCACGCTGGCCTAGCAAACACAAAGCCCCGAGTTCGATCCCCAGCACCCAAAAAAACAAAAACAAAACAAAACAAAAGTGCAACAACTTGGATAAATCTTGGAGACATTCAAAAGGCATTCTGAACAAGAGGATCCAGGACTATACGACTCATTTTATACGGATGTCTCAAGAAGACAATAGTAACAGAAAACAGATCACAGTGTTATCTCCAGGGTGTTGTTGGCCAGTGGAATTGTTCTGTATCTGATCGTCGTGTTGTTGTGTGTCTGTACCAGCACTACAATTTATAGACCTGTACATAAACATAGACACAGTCAATTTTACTGTGTAAATAATTAAAGAAATAAGAATCTAGAGTGCATAACCATGAAATCTTCCCTCCCCAGACCCATTCTCCTGGGGCAGGGGCAGTGGTGGAGGGCAAAGCTTTCGTCCTTTCCTTGTTCCCAGGACTATCCCATCCCCCTCCGAGTCTCTCTGCAGAAAGCTGTGGCCCTTCACCCAGCCCAGCCGAAAGCTGTGGTTTCACTCCATACTCTTCTTAGTAAGAGAAACCATCAAAATCCCCTGGGTTCCTTCGACACACAACAAGAATAAGAGAAGCGGAAACCAGCTTTAGTTTTTTTTTGTCCCCTCACCTCCAAATCACTAGTAAGGACTATCAGTTTTGCTTCCAAAATAGGTCCTGAACCTGGTCAAGTTCAGGCTGCTGCCATCTTTTGGCTTTAGCTACTTCCATGGGCCACTACCTGGTCTTCTTCCTTCTACTTCTTCCCCTCTATTGCGCTTGCCAACACAGCAATTAGAGGTACCCACTAAAACAAGTTCATGTCGTTTCTCCCCTTATAACCATACCAACTCTTCCCAGGGCTCTAGAACAAAAGCCAAACACCTGCCCTGGCCTTCGGGGACCCCATCTGACCTGCCCACTCCCCAGGCTGCTCCCCTCCCGTCTTTCCTCCCATACTGTGCTCTGGCCAATCTGACCTTCTTGCTCCTTCCGAGTTACATCATGCTTTTCCCACTTCAGAGGTGTTTTCTCTGCCTGGAACTAGCTTTTCCCCAAAATCTACACGGTTCCTGCTTTAGATGCTTCAAGATTCAATCTAAAGTCACTTCCTCGGAGAGAATTCTGACTGCTTATTTTAAGCAGCTTCTTCAGCTTTCCAGTTTCTCTTCAGCCCCTTAAACCAGATTTGTTTTCCCCTAACATTTAAGCATCTTGTATAAGGCTTTGTTACAGATAATGGCTTCCCATTACAACATGGGATCTAAACTCCTCGACATGACATACAGGCACCATGATCCAGGTCCTGGTTTCTCACCAGCATCACAAACCTCCACTCCTCCCACGAGGCGATCTCTCCTCCTGCTACACTGACTTCCTTGTGTGCCTGGAATATTCCAAGTATGCTTCTACTCCACTTGCCAGATCCTCTTCCCAGCCCTCGGGAGACTGGCACACAAGGACCACTGTGAGTTCAAGGCCAGCCCAGGCTACATAGTGAGTTCAAGACCAGTCTGCTCTACAAAGCAAGACCTTGTTTCAAAGAAACAAACAAACCGAAGGCAGACTCTCTTCCTGGAATGGTATTTCTCTTTGTAACTCCTAGTATGCTCTCTGCTCAAATAGCGCTTAGTCAAATACCTTCCCTGTGTGTAAAATAGTAAGCACTTCCTTCATTTTGCATCCCTCTTAATCTGTTCTATTTCCACAGTGCTTATATCTACCGGATTTATGTGTTCTATGTTAGTGGGTTACGGTATCTCTCTCTCCCTACTAGGCTGCCAGCCTGGTGAGAGCAGGGACCTCGTTCTGTCCACTCTGTCTGTGTCCGTGCATCACAGCGTTATTCATACTGATGTCAGCTTGAAGTTGGTTGGGGACAGGGAGACACCGGGAATACTGGGGCTCGGGGAGCAGCTGGCAGCTTGAGGGTTGCCTCTTTCCTGTTTCTCCTGCCGGAATGCAGCCTCCTGGGAGTAGGACCAAGAGACAGTGCCCAGCACGTGGTGGGTACCCAGGCAAAGCTGGACGATGAACAGATAAATGAATAAATGCTAGAAGCCATGGGATATCTAGAAAGGATTTTCCAGTCTAAAAGGCGCTTTCCCTTTTTTGGAGGCTATTCCTGACATCTTTAAAGTCTTCCCAACTGGTAAAAACATTCAGATGGATTTCTATCATTCTTGGGGTCCTAAACCATGTCCATAGGTCCTCTACCTTTCCTCAGCCCCCCACCCCTGCTCTGGGCCTCGGCACACAGCTCTCTTCAGATCTCCTGGAGTTCCCGCCCACCCTGCCTGGGGCCTTTCATTCATGATACACAAGCTGCTCACTTTTCGGTATAGCCCCAATTTCAGAATAAAGCGGTGACGGTAACTGTTAAAACCAAACTCGGAATAACATGTTAGGCTGTTATTGCCTTAGTACTGTTAGAACATGAAAGATGCCACGGTGCAGAGGGATCGGGCTGAAGGGCAGGTGGGTTTCTAGGTCCAGAGAAAAGAGACAGCTCAGAACTGCCGAGATCTGCCCCTTGGACTTAACCAGGCTTCTTCTTTGTTGACTGTGTAACAAGATTAAACCTTCCATCCAATAATACAGCTGGTGCTCAGGGCTTTGTGTTTTGTTTTTGTTTTTTTTTTTTGACATCACGTATAATTTTCTTTATGCCTTTCTAGTAAGACTCAAAGTACTGTATAAGAGTAAGAATAGACCATTGAAACTGGCCACATGGGTAAACTTGGAGCAGTCAGCTACATTCCACTGTGAGCTTCCTGGCCCGTGTGTGGAAGGGGCCGGCGTCCACGGTCAAGCAGCACTCACTGTCCCGATGGTGTGGCATGAGTTCGCCCTCGCTGCGGGGAGGGTGGCTTTCCGAGATCTCACCGTCCTGCCTCTCAACTGGAACCCCAGAGCTTGTGCCCTGCTTACTTTCAGTGAAATCTGCAGGCTCCTCCCTTCCCTGCACTTCGCTGGAAAAACTTGGATCAGTACCTGCCAGTCCTGCCTCTTATTGGAATCACATGGGAGAGATTTACAACTACTGCTGTCTGTACCCCACCTGAAACCAATTAAATTAGAATCTCTGGGATGAGGTCCAGTATCAGTACTTAATAAACGCTCCTAGGTAAGTGCTGGAGCTGACAAGCACTGTGAGCAAGTAGTGCCATGGGCTACTGATTCTGACACTCAGACAAGCAAAATGGTACCGGCGTGTGTGGCAGGCAGACCTAGCATGGCCACCATGGACCCTGCCTCCTGGCATTCCTGCCATGTGTAAACCCTGCCCCTTGAGCGTGGGTCAGACTTGAACTCAGGTCAGCTGACCCGAGTCATTTGGCAGTCGGAAGATTGGGGAAGCTTTGCATAATCCCAAGATGTGGGTGATCGCTCTGTAGTTACCGATGAACTTGGCTACCTGGGGTCTCCCTGTCCCTTATCCTCCTTTTCCCCTAACAGCCACCCAGTGGGGGAGATTTAGGTCTGCGAAGCATCCTTAAAGAACCGTTCTCTGCTCTTTTGAATACTATCTTTTTTTTTCTTTATATAATATCTATTATACCCCTTTGTCCTTATTTACACTTACGGTTTCTCATATGAGAGAAACAATTCGATGTGTATGCATGAGTGTCTGATTTATTTCACTTAATAGTATGGGGTGAAAAGAAGGAAGGTTAAAAGAAAAATAAGATGAAAGGGAAAAAAATGGAAAAATGTAAATAAACCTGTTGCAAATAGGGAAGGGTGGGGGAATGGAAGGGAGGGGAGGGGAAGAGGGGGTAAAACCAAGATATATCATGTACAGGTACGAAGTAACCATGTTGATTATGATCATTATGTATACAGTGTACCAATACATGTTCTAGGTAAAAATTAAAAAAAAATTAAAAGAACCGTTCTCCAAGGGTTCGGGCTCTGCCCTTCTCTTTTCCCCGCTCTTCTTACCCCAGCTGCTTTGTCTGAACTGGAGCTGGCTTTCCTGCCTCTTGCTCTCTCAGCTAGAGAAAATCCTCCCAAAGCACAGCCCGTCAGAACAAGGTTCTCCACGATGGGGCCATGGAAGCTGCTTATCTAGATCATTATTCTATTCATTACTGTGCTGTGAGCTCAAGCACCAGGGGCCAAGTTCTCGTTGGAGGCCCTGGCTCTGGCGGTGGGAGCCTCTGGCAGGGCTGGTGTGCCCTCTCTGAGAGGCGAGATCAAACTGAGCTTTCCCAGCCACTGGGCTCTTGGCATCTTTCTAGTGAAACGTGGATTGCCAGGCCAATCAACTCTCGCTCCCTTACATTTTCTCCGGCATCACCGAAGCAGCGCCAGGGACTCTGCCCGTATTCCTGGTTTTCCCACCCCTAGAGGTGCCAGTAGCCTTTTGTTGGTTTGGCTCTCCACTTAGATCGCTGAAGCGACTTTACATCCAACTGGGCGCCACTCTGCATTTCATTTATGTCTTGGCAAGGTTACTGTGTTATTACTTAACTCTGCTGCTGCTACTCAATAAGTGGGAACTGATTGAAATAACCACAGGAGTTGCCGGATTCCCCTAATTTTAGCACAAAGTTAAAGCTCACTCCCACAGCTGGAAGTTAAAATAGGCTGCCAGCCCACAGAAAAGCCCACCCACCACACCTAATTGTCACACTGCTGACGCCTGTCATAGAGGAAGCGTGGAAGCTGGGGAGAACATTCTTAAAGCAAGGTTCTTCCCCTTTGCAGATGCCTGCGGTCATTTGGCAGGGCCTGGCATCGAGGAGGCCCTAGGACGGAGATATTTGCATAATTGCTTTAGCCACTCTTGTTTTCTTGCCTGATTTGTTTAACAGGCCGAGAGTCACTCCAGATATTGCAGAGAATAGAAACTTCTGTTTGTGGGGGGGTGTTTCTTTAAGTGACTCATTCCTGGAGTCCAGATGTGGGGAAGGCAATGACCCTGGGCAATCTAGGTAATTTGGAAAGCAGAAAAATGATACTTAACCTAAACTAATTTGTTTTCTTTTGGTGCCATGGCTGTCAAACACAACCCAAATGCTACAACCTGAAGAAAAATTTGGAGTAAATGGCTTCTTATGCAACTCTCCCCCTAAACGTCTGAATAGCCAGTTTGTTTCTTACAGTTGAAAACTGTGTATTGCTAGATGTGTCTTGAAGGTGTTCTATGAGAAGCTGTTTCTCATAATGTGCTTGCTGCTTAAAACTTCTCATCGCTGTGCAATTTTGTGTTATCTTGCACCTACTTTTAATCATAATCTACCCTTAATATCTTAGCACAGTAAATTTATCAGACTGTTAAGGGGAAAGTAGGGGAGTAAAATGGAAAAATTCTTAGGAAAAGAGGAAAAGCCTTATCTGCTACTGCTTCCTGAGAGGCCCTGAGCAGCCTCCAGAGTCCATCCAGTGTCCCTGCCAGTGTCAACCACTTCAGCCTTTTCCATTCCTATAGCCGACACCATCTGCAGGCCTCGTGGCCTCCTTGTCAGACTGGGCAGGTGCCTCTTGACACCCATCTTGGTCATTAATGTCACATTAATTGTCTTCAAAGAAATCTTTCCCCATGTCAGTTTCCTGCCCAAAGAGTTCAATGAATTTCTTGTGCCTGTAGGATGAAGTCCAAATTGTCTGGTTTTCCTTCATCAGACTAACTAGTTCCTAACGTGGATTCAGTAAGTACCATTGTCCCTCCAAAAAAATTCTTTTGTAGTCAGACCCACCATCTTCTTAACACACCTGTTCAGCCTTAACTCCTTACCTATGTCAAATGCCACATCTTCCTGCCTCCTGTCCTTCTTGCAGAGTCCCACCCAACCTTCCTGCCTGCCTAAGGCTCAGCTTCTCTCCGCTCAGATATGTAACCTTTCCTAATCTTTCCCAACATGTGGTGATTTCCCCAATTTTGAATTTTTAAAAGCATTTTTTGTATAATTATCATTCTGGTGCTTTTTTTCAACTAAATTCATTGACTACTTACTCCTTTTAACTATTTGGTAGTTGAATATTTTTTCAGAATCAGTATTTCAAGTACCTAAAGATGTGTAGGAGAAAGGACAAAAGAGACAAACAGAAGAATGGGCAATTTTGCCTACAACCAACTTAGTTGCCTATTCTCTCAAATCTATCAAAATTCTCAGTTTGGGAATTGCTGTGTGACAAAGATCCATGGCTGATTGTTGGAACCACTGGCTCATGGAGTTACTCTCCTTGCCTTCCAGGAACCCTTCATGGTAGGAAAGAGACTGGTGCTGCTTCATTTTTCTAAAGCTAAAAGAAAATTTAGTTCATGACTGTACTTATTCACACATTTACTGAAAAAGGCCAATCTCAGAACTAAACTATGAAAATGAAAATTAATCAGGGACTCCCATGGGCCTCATATATGGCAGTTTTGAGTCTCTTTTTTTTTTCCACTATCATAATTGTTTTTCTTACTCATTTGCTTTGGTTGAATACACAAGTGTAAAAAAAAATGGGGGTAGTTGGGATGGAAATGAATAAACCCATGGAAACAGTCGAACATCTACAGAGATAAAATTAGGAGGAAGGAAGGAAGCAAGAGCAATTTCAGTATCTCTCTGCCAGGCCTGAACACCTTTCCTGGTCAATGCCCTGGATCAGGTTGTCTCACTGGGTAGTAGGTGCTTCCTTGCTGCACACGGAAAGCAAGCCCTGGCCCCGTGTTCTGGGAAGGTGAAGTTACATCTGGCACATAAACACCATGCATGGCCCACTTCCCCTTTCTATTCTGCACAGAAGAGATAAAAATGATCAAGTAGTTGAGAAAGAGCCCAAGAGGAGGATCTGTGCCTTTTTTAATTCATGGGGATTTAAAGTAAAAACCTTTTTGACATTTTAAGTTAGGGTTATGTCCCCTTCATTGAATTTTTGTGGAAAAACCCAAACTGCGATAGAATATAAGCAAGCCATATGACTATCTGGCTCCAGAATATCATTTACCTTGGTAGAAGCAACCACTTTAACACACAGAAGACTTTTTACACTTGTTAACAAATAGCATTAAGTATGATTCAAGTTAGATTTAAAAAACATGTCTGTTGCCTTTCACCGGAATTGTAAACGCTGTAAGACTCTTGCTCCAGGAAGCTATTTGCTGACATGTTAATAGTATTGCCTCAGCAAGAGCAGAGAAAATCCATGAACTTAGATTCTTAGACGGTGAATCAAAAATTCACCCAAATGGCGTGTGCTTCCTGTGCGTTGGGGTAGCTTTCAAGTGAAATGTCACTGTAGCACCTACACTTGACATGAAAGTTCCCATTTAAAAAAAAACTAAACTACTGCTCCCTTGTTTTTAATTAAGCAGAGTTATCTAAAGTGCTTTTTAGAAGAGACTATCAGGAAAGGAACAGAAAGTAGTCATTGTGCCTAATCAGCAGTAGGAGCTGGAGTCACCAGCATCGGTAGTGAGGGGCTGCAGAACCTTGTGGACCTTTCAAGGTACTCAACTGCATTCTCTTATTGGCCATCTTCCTCTAAAAGGGACATAAGGAGTTAACATGCACCAAACAGGATGCGCTGCCAGCTGGTTACTCTTGCACAGGAGAGCTGCTTTTCTAACGCACAATACTTTGTTGTGCTGAAGAGAAATAAATACAGAATAGCCTCAAAGTAAGACTTCACTTTTTTAAGTCTGGCAAAATTGTCAGTACAATGCGCCTTGAGGATATATCCCCCATGTTTGCCTTGCGGGGTTGTTGTGAAAGAATAAAATCATACTCTAATAAACACCCCCCCACACACACTTTCTAGTTGATAAAGAACTCTCATATACATTTCCTTAGGTGAACTTCACAACTTCAGTGGGAAACAGGGAAGGTAGATGTTATTATCTCTCGAGAGGGACGACCTTGCTACTGCTGCTGCCTACGTGTGGCTTTTGCTTTAGGAAGACTGAGCTGATTGTGCTGTGTTTTTGAGTATTCAATGCTATACAAGGATGTTTACAGCAGCAGTGTTTATGACAAGGAAAAACTGGATGCTGAATGTTTCTTCATAGAGAAGTGGCCATGCGACAGGCCTAGACAAAATATTGGGCAGTCATTAAGAATCTTGGTTTAGAGGTATTAGAAATAAATTCATCGATGTTAAAACATGCTTATTGATGAAGGGAATTGTTCACAATATATTTGAGTCAGTAAACAATAGATGCAGTGTGATCCTGTGGCATTAAAGAAAAAATGTACATGGTAAAATAGTGGTTGTCTCTGTGTGCTAAAAATATGTGTGGTATTTGTTTTCTTCTTCCTGCTCATCAGTCATTTCTCATTTTAGTGCCAATAAATATCAAAAATGTGCTACTCAGCATTTTCAATCAGATTAACTTTTATAATGATAACTAATGGAAATGATGCAGCTCTACCTTTGGGTCTCACTTGTACGGCAGTCCCCATGCAAGGAGAGGCATCAGCCACAGTGCTGGCAGGGATCTGACTCACACAAATGCCACAGGGAAAAAAGTGAATTAAGACATGGCTTATATTAAGAAGAATGAAATCATGTCATTTGTAGGGAAATGAGTGGAGCTGGAGATCATTGTGTTAAGCAAAATAAGCCAGACCCAAAAAAAACCAAGTATTCTATTTTTTCCCTAATACGTGGAATCAAGGGGAAAAAAAGAAAAAAATGACATGAAAGTAGAAGAGAGACTATAAAACAAGAGTGATCAGTGGACAGGAGGGTATAAAGAAGGGTAAAAGAGATGGATAGTACCAAAATATGTTATATGCATGTATGAAAATGCTACAAGACTCAATGGTTTGTAAAATTTATGCATACATACACACACACACGTGCACACACACACACACACACACAGACCGGGAAGCAAGAGAGACGCAACAAAACGCAACAAAAATACAACTGGCCACAGTTTTTAACAGTCTTGCATATTAAGGGACAGAATACTCCTTACTGTCTGTTACATGATGGCCGCTCTCTGGCTGACATGAAAAATATGTGGGGAGAGAAGTAAAGACACAGCTTTTAATGCTGTGAGATGGGCATGAAAACGTAGCCAGGTTACCTTTTCAGTGGAAGTCATGACCACCCCTTGGGCCAAAGGGGCAAGAGGAAACAGAGTGGCCAGCACGTAAGGGACAAGAGCTGTGGGGGGGCACCCTAGATGGCTGCCTCAGTAGTGAAGGGTCACAGCCACAGTCAGCCACCAGCAAAGCCAGGAAGACACGTTGGTCACTCTGCCTTTGCCCACTTATTTTCTGCTGCTGCGTCCCATCCACTAAGCCCAGCGGGAACCTAGCTGGGGAGGGAGTCTGGGTAAACAGTCCCTTAAGGTCAGTCTCCTGGTACACAGCCTGGAGCAGAGAGGGGCAGAAAATGGGCCTGATGAGGGATTAGCAGCAAACAGGGAGCAGGGTGCTGGGTCAGGCCCCAGGAGAAAAGGCGTATCTCTCAATCAGGAAACTAAAACAGAAAGGAAGAGTCTGTTGGGGGCAATAGGAGCCCAGTTATTTGATTTTCCTGCCTTTGCTTACGGCTTCAACAGCCTGGGGATGGGGCCACAGCTCTCCTGGCTCAAACTGAGCGCAGACTTTCTTTGTGCAGTGCTATGCAGAGATCAAATTGTACGCTTTGGACACCGATAATGTCATCCCCGCTGCTTGGGGGGAAAGAGGAAACTGCTGGGGAGAGACAGAGCCAAGTCCTCCCCAGTCTACTTCGCCCTTTTCTGTTTCATCTCCACTCTCTCACCCTCTTCCATCTTAGGGTCCTCATTATGGCCCCAGATGAGAAAGGAGTGAGAGTAATCATGGCAGCTTACATTCGCTGCACACTTGTTAGTGGCAGGCCCTACTTTCTCTATGCTCACAACAACCCTATGCAAAAAGTAACAGTGTGCAGCACTTTACTGAAGGGCTAAGCACATGGAGAAGGGAGCCAGCTTGCCTGGGTTTCACTGCAGCTTCTTCCATTTCTCAGCTGTTGATTCAGTTTTTGCTTCTGTAAAATGGGGATGGCAGCTGTGAACCTCGTGGGATTCTTGTGAAGATTAAATGAATAAATACAAGTAAAGTGTTCTGAACCAGGCTTAGCTCGTGCTAAGCAGTCAGTGTTAGTTCCTGTTCTCAGTTCCTATGTAAGAAAACTGAGTTCCAGAGGCACTAATTTACTTGTCTCAAGTCACAAAGCTGGGACTGTAGTCAGGAAGTGGGGTTACTAGATACGGCTCTTAACCACTATTCAGTATTGCATGAAAGGGTCCCTCATTCCCTCCCTGCTACTTTGAAGCAGAAGGGCAGGGTCACCCTGTCTGCTTGCTTAAGATTCAAAATGAGTCCCTCACATTTTGGACCCTTTGACTCACAGCCCAAGTGATGACCTACAGAAATCCCACCCATCCTTCAAAGCTCACCTTCTCCAGGGTTGCTGCCTGTTCCCTCCAGCCAGGAGGAGGAGTATATTGATCCTGGCAGCAGATACCTGCAGGCAAAACTAAGTGTGTAGATGCTTCTGTTTCATGTCCTGGAGATAAGACAGAATAGAGACTAGTGTTGTAGGACCTCTGGGGCCTGGACCAGCTAGGTAGGCCTCAGTTTCCAAAATGCACACTGTACAAAATCATGGGAAAAGTACGCCCAAGCTCAGTTACATGATCTGGGTCAAAGTGGAGGACGGAGCAGTCTTCCTCCTTGCCTGGAAGATGTCAAACACATTGCCATCATTAGTATCCTGACCTATGCAGGGTCGGGAGAAATCCCCTGGGAAGATAATGAGGACGGGCCCGCCCAGCACATAGCACTAACTGGCAGAGAGCAGATGAGAACTCCAGAATTCTTTAAACCCCAGAGAGAGCAGGCTCCCTTGAGCTCTTTATTTCATTCCTTGGAAATTAGCTTACCTGCATCTCTTTCTTGGCTTCCTCTCGGCCAGAAGTTTTATAATTAGATTTTTTGGTCAGTCTTGTCTTTCTTTTTTTTTTTTTATTTTAAACCAAGAACATGTATTAGTACATTCTACATACAATGGTCACATTCATTACATTTATTCTGTACCTATACATGATACATCTTGGTTCTCCCCCCCTCCCACGCCCCTCGCCTCTGCTCCCTCCCTCCCTATTTACAGCAGGTTTATTCATCATTTTCCATATTTTCCCTTTCCCCTCTCTTTCCCCTGTTGCCTTTCTGCTTTTCCCCTTCTTTCTTTCTAGTACTCCTCTCCTCTGCACACCGTCCTCCTTTTACATAATATCTATTACACCTCTTTATTCTTATTTACAGTTATGGTTTCTCATATCAGAGAAACAATTCGATGTGTGCTCATGAGTGTCCGATTTATTTCACTTAAGAGTATGTTCTCAAGAAACATCCATTTATATATGAATGACTCTAGTTTATCCTTTTTTATGGCAGTGTAATACTCCATAGTGTAGAAAAACCACATTTTCTTTAGCCATTCGTTGGTTGTTGGGCATTTAGGTTGTTTCCAAGA